>QANY01001734.1:0-175900 GCA_003255025.1 Datisca glomerata
TATATTTCGTAGCCCTTGAGTGAAACGAATTTCCTCTAATCAGGCTACACAACTAAGATTCCTCTCATTCCACAACACTGATCATTGCTTCACGCCACTTCATCCTTTCCAGTGAGATCTGGTGAGTGTAGAATTATCTAAATCATAAACTCCATCAATATTTTTATCGTGTGCTTTTGGAAGTAAGGCTTAAGCTTGTGTGATGCTGTTACAAATTCGGTATGAGTTTTTCCATTTTGTGGTATCCGGTCTCTGCACTCTAAGGCATTTACTAGTGAAATAGACTAGCTTTTGCTCCTTATCCTTTTTCTACCTAGAACCGCACTGACAACATTTTCTGACGCTGGTAGATACAAGTAAAGATCCTCATTGGGACATGGTTTCAAGAGTAATGGTTGTGAACTAACTCTTGAATTGCTATGAAAGCGGTTTCACATTATTCATCCCATCATTGTGGTAAATTTTCCTTCATCCTTTAAGAGAACGGTTTACATTTTTTCAAAGATCTCGCTAGAAACCTACCGATTTCTGCTAATTTTCTGGCTAAGTTCTGTAAGTCTTTCAGAGTTTTGGCGGCTCATTTTCCACAATTTCCTTAACTTGATCGAGGTTAACTTCAATTCCTCTCTACGTGACCATATGCCCTAGGAATTTTTGAGTCGTTACCCTAAACGCGCACTTATCTAGGTTTAATTTCACGTTGTCTTTCCACGATTCGACAAAAGTTCTTTTTCCATGTGACGAACATGGTCTCCTCTATACGTTGAATTTACCAGCATGTCATCTACATAGACTTCCTTTATCGCCTTATCTGGGTCTACAATATGTTCACCACTCTCTAGTCAGTTGCTTCAGCATTTTTAAGCTCAAACGACACATGGAAAATAAATAACTTGATCTGTTATGAAAGATATTTTTTTTTGATTAAGGGCATAAACTTTCACTTGATTATAGCAGCAAAAGGCATCCATAAAGCTCTGCAGATCATGTCTAGCCGTTGTGTCGATCAACTGGTCGATCGGGGAAGCATGTACTCGTCTTTTAGCCATGCTTTGTTCAACTCTGTAAAAATCAACACCAACCCTCCACATTTGACAATCATTCAGTGTACATAACTTCTCTGATAACATCACCTTTCAATAGTCTTTCCACCTCCTCTCTGATTGCTTGCTTCCTTCACGTGCAAAATGTCCGTTTCTTTTACTTCACAGTCTTGGCCCACAGGTCTACCTTCAAGTGGTGGGATATAAGGCTTTCACTTATTCCAGGCATGCCAGTTGTAGCCCGTGCGAATACGTCTATGTTTTTCTTGAGGAAGTCATTTATTTCCTTCTTCTCCATCTCATATAACATTGTTCCTATTTTTATGGTTTTATTGCTTCCATTCAACAACACCAATTCTAGCTCTTTTATTGCTTCATATCGGGGTGATTGAGAATACAATGAGCTGCTTTCATTCTTTGATTACTATTAGCCTTGAGTAATAAGTTGTTTTCATGCCACTCAACTTTCTTTGCTATGACAATTGTCATGATAGTACAACATCGTGTTGCCACCTGATCTCCCCTTATCATCCTTATTCCATCTAGACTTGGATACTCCAAGGTTTGATGATAAGTTGATGGAACAACCTTCATTTTATGAATCCAAGACCTTTCCAATATCGCGTTGTACGATGATCGTGTGTTTATGACTGCAAACTCTATCAGGTAATTTAATGGTACAACGTATATAGAGAGAAAAAGTGTACCCTCCAAGTATGTTACTTCCCCATTTAAATTGATTAATGGCTGGAAAGGAGTTGGCAGTTTTGTTGCGTCTACTAACATTTTTTCCATGATCGATCGACCGAGCACGTTCAAAGCACTTGCACTATCCACCCATACTCTTCTAATAAACAATTTCCTATCTGGATAATGATTACCAGCGCGCTGTTGTGACCCCATCCAATTTGGTCAGTGTCCAGATCATCAAACATGATAGGGATGTTATCTAGGTCATTTTTTTGTTTCTCATTATTAGGCGCAACAACTTTCTTGCAGTCAACCTTCAGTTCCTTCCTAGTTGTCCCTCTGAGTTCGGTTAAGACTGATATAGTGTCTACAATTCATAATTGTTTTGTTGATTTCCCTCATTCAGCTTTATCCGCATCTTGTTCGGACTCAAGTCTAGCCAAATATTGCTTCAGGTTTCCCTTGTTGATCAATTCCTCTATGTAGTCTTTGAGTAGATAGCAATCCTTGGTTACATGTCTGTTTGTTTTATGGAAAGACCAGTATTTATCTTTATCCCTTTCTATACCTCTCTTTAGCCAGGGCTTGTCTTTGATGGCCCAAAGAATTTGGTTGATGAGCATAGTAAGCAGAGTGTATGTCTTTTCCCTCCTGTTTGGCCATTTAGCTCCTCGTTGCCTTTTGTCTCGTTTGCATATGTAATGATCATGTATTCTACTTGACGCTTCGATCACGTGACTTTTTGTTCCTCTCTAAGTTAATGTGAGTCTACGCCCAGAGGAAGTCTCCGTCATTGTTAGTGGTTTTTCTTTGGACAACTCTTCAAATATCGAGGACTGTGGATCCAATCCTCTCCTAAAGGCCAGTTTCTCCACGCGGTCGTTATAATATTCCACGGTGCCAATTTCCTCTTTGAAACATTGATTATTATCCCGCATGGACTCTCCCTCTATGGTGGGTATGGTCAAAAGATACTCAGAGTCTTGCGTGTTAAATCACTATGTTGCATATGATTTCAAAAAGACAGAAGGCTTAATAGAATAGTTAGTTATTGAACATAGAGGAAGAGAGTGATACCATTTAAGGGCGTTCCCAACCAAACTAGTGGGAGACATTTTGCACATAAATGCATCTTTATATTGGTATGATTCCATTATTTGTTTGAATCTGTGTAGATGATCTACAGGGTCCGTCTTCCCGGTATAATTCTTGAATTTTGGTGCCATGAACTTTTTTGAAGTTGGACGACATGATTTCGAGGGTTAGCGACATCCTTGTTAGGACTCTAAGTCTGTCACATAGACATCCCCCAGCCTCATGACTTCAATCATTTTTCTTTCTATCATTCTGTATATCTTTTTCCTTCAGGAATTCTCTGGTTCCATTTGCCCTAGCTACATTGTCTTTGATATATTTGGACTACGCGCCACCTTCCTTTTGTTACAACGACTCCCTGTTGGCGTTTGGGTTCATTCCTTCCATAGCCGCATCATCTTGATTTTCTTCTATAGCTGATAGATTTATCAAGTTTTCCTGTCCACCTGCATGAAAATGTTAACTAAGTTCAACATGATTTTGTATTATTTTGTGTTGCAGCATGACAACTTGCTCTTCTAGGTTGCAGGGTGGCATAAAAGAGCTTAATTGCTTAGATTTTCCATGTTTGCCATTCTTGCTACGACCGCGTCTACTACCACTTGGATCTCCATGTGTTTTCTTTCAGGTTGGGCTGACAATTCTACTCCATTCTCGACATTTCGAGCGATGTTCATTGTAGTAATTTGCCTCTCTTAAGTGAAACCCTACTCGCAATGAAAACATCAATATGGAAAAGAATTATTTTATCCCACTCACAAATGATTCAGATTGCGAATAAGAAATAATGCAATTTAGAAAGGAAAAATGTTCCTCTCTTTGTAGCGGCTCAAAATGTAAAACAAAGAATGTATGAATAGTAGAATTAATGCTCGAAGTAGTGTGTTTTTTCTGCCTTTTGATATGTACGTTGGATGCATTTATAGGCCATTTTTACTAGCCATTTTATAGAATAAATTTTAAATCTAAACATAAATGTGGCTGTTAGAATAACGACTTTGATAAGATTCAAAATCTTTCTGTTAATATAACTGCCACATCACCTCAATCTCCTTTACAGCCTTGCCTCTTGCTGAGTATTAGGTGTCGCTTCCCTGTTCTTCAGCTGCTGTTTGTTTGTTTAATTGATGACACCTCATCAATTCCTGTACATAGATGATCTGATTCAATGAACTAGGCAAGAGCGTGAGGGAAGAAGAACAAGAAACTTCTAAAAGGAGAGGTACTTAGGTAAATTCAGTAAAAGGAAGAAAAATGTTAGTTTTCCAAAATTGTTAAATTTATGCTATTTTTCATTAGGATTATATGTAAAAATGATACTTTTTACTAAGGCTAGTCACCTTCACTCTCTGCAAGAGAAGCAGGCTAGGTGTCTATATGCATCAGCATAAACACACCATGGACAAATGACATAGGTAAGACTAGAAACCAATGCATCACTCTAAGATTACTTAAGACATTACTTGTCCTCAAGTGATGACAACCGAGACAAGCAAATACACCAAATGATAACTCATATAACACCTACCCACCACCAACCAGATTCTGCCCTAAGTGTAAGAAAGAAATCTAAGCCCTTAAAAATATCATGCTCAATAACATATATTAAGCTTATGAGAGTTAAATTTTACTCTTAAATATGCTGAATTGAATGCAAGCCTAATCTCCTCAGTGAGTGTGTGCTATAGAAAAGAGTTGCTCTGTCAAATTGCTTAAGCTACTTTAAACAGAGATCCTAGACTTAACTTTAGTGTTCAAACTAGTCAACTTAGCCCAACAACCAAATAGCAAGTAATATGAAGCCTACTAAACAGGGGGAAAACCATTACAACCATGAAGTATAATGAGAGAATTGAAGTACCAAGTTACATTCTTTTTTATTCAAATATTTTTTGTTTTTTTTTCATGGCAGTCTTTTGCTTTTACTTTTTGCAATGCTAGAATACCTCTCACGTTACACTACCTTTTGATGCGAATGATAATACTTGTGGTGAAGACACTCGGGTACTTACTAATGCAACAACAAGGTTGCTAAATTTTCTTACTTTTACTTTTGCTATAGCAGACTCATACCTCTACCTACCTTTTGACGCGAATGACAACTCTTGTGGTGAAGATACCCGGTTACTCAACAACTTAAAATAGAAGAGCCATTCTAACATTTATCTTCTTTTCTTTCTCTTTTTACTTTTTCAACATGCTATTTTTTAAGTCAATGGAGCAGCATAATTACAATAAGAATCTTCTAACAAAAACTCTGCCTAAACACGAATATTAACTTTTCTACAACACTGCTTTCTTGAAGTTCTAAAATGCAAGTTTGAACATTAAGCCTCCCTCATATTTAAAACAACCTAAAGCTTCAAAAGAAGACAACTCATATTCTAATTGCAAAGGATAAGGGAACTAGGGTGCACACTCCAATTACAACATTATTCAAGGGCAAATTTCATTTTAGAGCTATTTCTTTCTCTTATTTGCTCCTCTCTCTCTCTCTCTCTCTCTCTCTCTCTCTCCTTTTGTAATTTATTTTAAATTTTGTTCATTAACCAATCATTTTCAGGGCATAAATTAAAAATTAACACTAAAAATCAGAACCTTAAACTAAAACAAAAACACTAAGAAAGGGCATATGGCCCTCTCTCCTAAATTTAAAGTATGTAATGTCCTTACTACACACTGACCATTCCACAAAACAAATAACTTAATCAGATAAAAACAGTAACCTAAATTTCAGAAAAATAGATAAACCAAAACACGAATCACCAATATTCAAATAGAAAGTAGGAGGAAACATGAAGCAAAAAGTAAAGGAGTCATAGAAGGAACTCCATTGATGCTGCTGCAACATGCCGCAACACTCCAAACAACCTTTAATGGTTGGATGAGCTCCTTACACTCCTCTTCCCTTAGAGGTGGCCTGGAGATTAGATAGTCACCTTTTCACGTTCTGGAGCTCCTCTTGGATTTGTTCAGCAAAAGATCTCTCCTTCTAAGTTGTTTTCAACTTCTTCTTATTACTTGCACTTGACTCAGACTTTTCTGCTTCCTTCTTCTTTTCAGAGGGTTTCCCCTTAGATTTTGATATGAACCCACTAGACGACCTACCCTAGGAACCTGATAACAATGATGACTCAAGAACCCAATGATCGATTTTAAAGAAGAAGAAACTCAGACCCGTTTCTATGACACAAAGAGAACCTTAGGTATAAGACTTAAGACCTAAATTGACGCTTCGAAAAAGAACCAAAGGTATGGTTTAGATGCCACACTTAAGAACAAGAAGGAAAAGTGAGTGATAAGTCTAGGTTTTAGATGTCACAAGAATATTCTTGATAAGTCTGAAAAGTTCTAAGAAGAACCAAAGAGAAAACTCTCCCAAAGAAATTATATTAATACAAGTTGTTTAATACATTATGAAACCATGCTTAAATAGAAAAAGTAGAAGCCTAAAGAGTCCTAAAGTGTTTAAATAACCTAAAATAAATTTAAAAGATAAATAAATATTAATTGTAATATATATGAAACTTGTAATCCACCGAAAAGACTCCTATTGACTGTCCACTTCTAGGTTTTGATTGCCAATATATCATGATTATTGGCTGTCCACTTCTAGGTTAGGATTTCTAAATTGTCTTGATTCATTGCCATAATTTAAAATGTCATGTCATGCTCCATATGAACTGTCATATGAATGACACATCATGCTCCATGTGCAATGCCATGTAGGATGCCACATCATCTCCATGTAGGCTGCCATGTTGGATGCCACATCATGCTCCATGTCGGCTACCATGTTGGTTGCCATGTCATGGTCCAGGTAGGATGTCATGTTAGATGCCACATCATGCTCTATGTGGGCTGTCATGTTGGACGCTACGACATGCTCCATGTAGGCTGTCATGTTAGACGTCATGTTATGCTCTATGTAGGCTGTTATACTCCATGTCATGCTCCCCGTCATACTCCCATTGAGTGCTTCATTCATCCTCTTTTCTCTAACTCTTGTTATTTGACCTCTTGGTACTTGAAATAGATTCATCCTTTGAGATTGTGCACCCGGATCCTCATCATTCCCTCCCGCTTGAGAAGGATTTGTCCTCAAATCATCACCTACATCAAATGGGAACAAGTTAGTTACATTAAATTTATTACTTACATTGTACTCACCGGGAAGATCAAGCTTGTAGGCATTGTCATTGATTCTTATAATGACATGGAATGATCCATCCCTTTTAGTCAACGGTTTTGTTTTCCTTTGTGTAGGAAACCTTTCATCACGCATGTGCTTCCAAATCCAAACTTTAGGCTGTAAAACAAACTTCAAACTCCCCTTATTGGCTTGCTTAGCATATTGCTTATTCTTACTTTCAATGTTAGCTCGAACCTTGGCATGCAAAACCTTCACCAGATCTTTTCTGTTTCTTACCATCAAGATTAACATGCTCATTAGTAGATAAATGTAAAATATGCATAGGAGTTGAAGGATTAAAGCCATAAACAATTTCAAAAGGAGAAAAAGAAGTAGAATGAAGAAACCTATTATATGCAAACTTAAAATGTGGTAAACACTTCTCCCACTGCCTTAAATTCTTTTGAATGATAACTACTATAAATTTTTCTATGAACACACACAGGACATGATTCATCAACCTCATAAATGTACTACCTGTACTAGTTAAACCATATATTATTACTAACTAGTCATACAATCCATGTTTACTTTTAAGTATTTTTTTTCCATTCATATCCCTCTTTAATGCTAAGTTGATGATATCCACCTTTAAGATCAATTTTAGTAAACAAACAAGAACCATGCAATTCATCAAGCAAAACAACTAATCTAGGAATAAAATGGTGATACTTTACAGTGATGTTATTTATGGCTCGACGATCAATGCACATCGTCCATGTCTATTCCTTCTTAGTCACAAGAAATATGAGAACCCCACTAGGGCTCATGTTTCCATGGGAATACCCCTTTTCCATGAGCTTGCTCGCTTGTCTTTCCAACTCCTTTGTCTCATCCAGATTTATTCTATGAGCGGGTTTGTTTTGGATGAGACCTCCAGGCACAAAGTCAATTCGGTGCTAGATTCCACTAAGAGCTCTTCTTTTTACCGAAAGTTCCCCATCGATCGGTTCTTTAATGTCACTTGCATCCTCTAGTAGTGGCATGAACTCCTTTTCAGAATCACTTTTGATTTCCACATTCTTGCCTTGCAATGATGGTATCTTCATCTTAATGCTAGATACATTTTTATTCACCCTCTCACCAAACCTATCTTCGATATTTCCATGTCAGAATCCCCTATCTCCAATCCATGGCCTAATCTGCACATGTGAGAATATCGCTCCTCTTCATCAAAGTAATTTCCAAATTCTTCCTCATACTTAACCCTAGGTAATCGTCTCTCCCTTCGATGCCCCATAAGAGCTCTAGGTTTCTCTACCTTGTTTCCATCCGATCAATCCTCTCATGCAATCGTTCAAGCCCCTCTCCTAATGTTTTCTTAAATTCGCCCACTAACGCCTCTATTTGTTACTTTGACATGCCACCTTCCGCCATTCCTCCACTACAGTTGTTGTTTGACATACTTGAAAGAGAATAAGATTACTAAAAAATGAAGGACCTCCCAATCTATCCCTCAAGTGTTTACACTCAAAGTTTGAGGTTCACTCAATTTCTCTCGTGTTTCACTCAAAATATTCAGCTTTTACCCTTTGATTTTCTCACACACTCTTGTCTTTTACCACTCTTAGTTTTCCTTTTCAGTTCTTGCTAAAACTAATAAATGAATATGAAATTTTCAAGTAACAACCAAAAGACCTAAACAAATCAAACACTATGAGAATATAAGGAAAGGAAACAACTAAGAGATAAAATTAGAGATAAGAAAACAAAAGGAGATCAGCTTATACTATCAATCTTTTTTTTACACCAGATAAGATATGATAAGATAAGGTAAGATAAAGATAAGATAAGTTATGACAATATAAGATAAGATGAGATAAGATATGATATGACAAGATATGATGAGATAAGGTGAATAGGATGATAAGATGATAACTAAAACAATGGAAATTCGAATTTGAAATTTGAAATTTTGAATTTTTAGATGAAACTACGTAGATAACTTAAATGCCTCGAAAAGTGATCAAAATGATAGAATATGACTCCGCAAATCAATTACAGATTGTACTATCTCAAAAATCCATTTGATTTGATATGAAATAATGACTATTTAGACACCTAGATTAAAAGTTATGATCATTTTTCAGAACCACCGTCCAAATCATGAAAAAAATCAGAATTGAATCTAACTCTAGAGAACCAAAAGCTTTTATACCAAATGATATGAACCCACTAGGTGATCTGCCCTAGGAACTCGATAAAAATGATGGATCAAGAACCCAAGGATCGATTTTAAAGAAGAAGAAACCCCGACCCATTTTCTATGACACAAAAAGAACCTTAGGTATAAGACCTCAGACCCAAATTGATGTTTTGAAAAGAACCAAATGTATGATTTAGACGCCACACTCAAGAACAAGAAGGAAAAATGAGTGATAAGTCTAGGTTTTAGACGCCACAAGAATATTCTTGATAAGTCTGAAAAGTTCTAAGAAGAACCAAAGAGAAAACTCTCCCAAAGAAATTATATTAATCCAAGTTGTTTAATATATTGTGAAACCATGCTTAAATAGAAAAACTAGAAGCGTAAAGAGTCCTAAAGTGTTTAAATAAACGAAACTAAATTTAAAAGATAAAGAAATATTAATTGCAATAAATATGGAACTTGTAATCCATCCAAAAGACTCCTATTGGTTGTCCACTTCTAGGTTAGGATTGCCAAAGTGTCATGCTTTTTAATAAACTATTATTGGCTGTCCACTTCTAGGTTAGGATTTTCAAGTTGTCTTGATTTCTTGTCATAATTTAAAATGTCATGCCATGCTCCATGTGGACTGCCATATTGAACGCCACATCATGCTCCATGTGCAATGCCACATCATCTCCATGTAGGCTGCCACATCATGCTCCATGTTGGTTGCCATGTCAGGGTTCATATAAAATGACATGTTGGATGCCACATCATGCTTCATGTGGGCTGCCATGTTGGACGCTACGACATGCTCCATGTAGGCTGCCATGTTAGACGGGACGTCATGCTCCATGTAGGCTGTTATACTCCATGTCATGCTCCACGTCATACTCTCATTGAGTGCTTCATCCATCCTCTTTTCTCTAGCTCTTGTGATTTGGGCTCTTGGTACTTGAAATAGATCCATCCTTTGAGGTTGTGCAACCGGATCCTCATCAGATTTGGAAACTTTGAGGGTCTCCTTATCACTCTCTACTGATTGTTTCTTAGGGATAGATGTTAGCAATTTGTTTTTCCTTTATCCTTCAACTTCTTAGCAAATTGTTTTAGTGGTGGTGTGGGTAACTCATCTTCCTCACTCTCTTCTCTCCCCTCCTCTTGCTATTCTTGCTCCACTTCTTCATCTCACTAATTTCTTTCTCTTCCTCCTACTTCTCTTCTTCTTCATCAACCTCTTCATGATTCACTCTCTTCCTTATCATCCTCTTCATCAAATTCTTCTTATTCTTCTTCTTATTCCAATTGTTCCTCTTCTTCCACATGTTCATCACCTTCTTGTAGCCACATCATCTTGCCCTAATTGATCTTATATAATCTGTTCATCCTCTACATTTCCTCCCTCTTCAGCCTTCCAGGGGTGAAGAATGACTTCAGGGACGTGAGGCAGTGGCCAAATAGGCTTTGTAAAATTTTCCTGAAGACTCTTCTGCATGGCATGGTCTCTTGATTGAGCATACACCCAGTATGCCTCCTTTTAATGCTATAATTGAAGTAGAAACTTTCATGTCCTTTGCTGCAGGGCCTCTTGTTGGGCTAGCTTTTCAGCAAGTTGTACCAATGCTTGCTCAAGGTCAGTGTTAGACACACTGATGGCTCCAATGGGTATTTTCCCTTCTCTGCTGCAAAGCTATATCAGTTATGGCTCCTTGATTTATATGCTTTTCCTCTTCATTGAAAAAGGAACATGAGCTACATAGCAAAGCTTAGAAATCAAACATGGGAAAAATAAGCAGCCAATCTTCTTTCCAGTAGAAGTACCAATTTCTCTAGATATGATTCTACTAATATAAATTGTTTTACAATTTAAAACGGCATGCAAAAGAATTAGTCTCTCCTGAGTTACTGTTTGAATATGTGTTGTGGGCATTATTGTCGTCCTAATGAAGTGATACAAAACCTTAGCTCTAGGTTTTAAAGTCGACCTAAGGCATGTTTTTACTCCTTCAACAGATACATCATGCCACTTAGTTCCAGCAACAATC
Organism: Datisca glomerata; assembly: GCA_003255025.1. Taxonomy (NCBI): domain Eukaryota; kingdom Viridiplantae; phylum Streptophyta; class Magnoliopsida; order Cucurbitales; family Datiscaceae; genus Datisca; species Datisca glomerata. The sequence continues at coordinate 11,197 of QANY01001734.1, forward strand.
AACCCTTTTAAAATGTCATTAAGCTTTACCTCATTAACTTCTTTGGCCAAAATAGAGTACTCATCATCAAAATCAGGCAAGTCATAAACGTAGTTAATAGCTTAAGCAATAAAGGGAACAAGAATACCTCTCATAGTTACAACCATTTGCTTATGTTTTAGCATAAAATTCCCTTACTAATAGTATAACATCACTTTCAGAATGGGCATAGAAATCCCTCCAATTTCACTGTGTGAAGATGGAAGCAATATATTTTAGGAGTCGAAGAGAATGGATGTTCTCTATGAGGAAACCTTTTTATTCATGGAACTTTTTTACTCGGATTTCTTCCGCATATCTTTGCTCTGCCTCTTCACCTATAAATTTTTTTAGTCATGATGTACTTTTTGGGTGGTCCCTTTTTCTTCATTTTATATAGTGAAAGAAAGGTCATTTTGGAATGAAGATGGGATTTTAGAGTTTTTGGGAGGAACAAGGCTTCGAGAGGAAGGAAGAAGATGGAAGGTTTGTAGGGTTGAGAAGAGTTGCGTGTTGAAAATGATTTGGGGCTTGCCATCGCTAATTCAATGCGAAAAATTTGAAAGACGATTACTTCATAGGTCTCCCTGGGATTTGTTATTAAAAGTGTGAATATATTTGAGATATTTTTGTTGAGTGGCGCTCACACGCTATAGCTTTCCCTTTTTAGTGCTACACCAAACAATTCCCATTATACCTTTTGTCTATAAAGACTATCGTTTCACTAGGGCCCACGTTTGTACCTTCCCATGATAACAAATCAACAAAGTTCTTTTCTTAAATGAGATATTAAAATCAAAATAAGGGTGCTTTTATCAATAAGGAATATTCATTATGATTGAAAGGAATAAGGAATGAGAGTAATTATATCCTAGCCTCATTTAAAGAAAATCAAATTAATCTAAAAAATCAAAACTAAAATGGAAAATATTAAGGGCAGAATCTTTCGGGGTTGCCTCCCAAGAACGCTTAGTTTAAGTCGTGAGCCTCACTTGGATTGCTTTTTCACGCATCATTGAGTTGGTTGAGGTCTTCATCCTGTCTACCTCATTGCCTCAATAATGTTTTACCCTTTGACCATTAACCTTGAATTCTCTCCTAGTTTTTTAATTAAGCCACTCAACAACTCTATATGGATAATTGAGTAACTTAAATGGACCATACCGACTAGATTTCAACTTCTCGGGAAACAGCTTAAGCCTAGAGTTAAACAACAAGACATGGGCTCTTGATTCAAGCTCTTGGCTCACTACCGTTAGTCAAACCATTTTTTGGTCTTTTCTTTATACAACCTTGCACTTTTATATGAAAATAGCTTGAAATCATCTAGCACATTCAACTACAACACCTTATTCTCTCCAGCATCTTGCAAATCCAGGTACAGTTTCTTGACAACCTAAAAGGCCTTATGCTACAGCTCTAATGGCAAGTATGGAGATATGCCTTAAAGAGTCTTGAAGCTGTTCTATAGGCCCATAATGCATCATCTAGCCTGAGATACAAATCCTTCCTGTTTGGGTTAACCACCTTTTCTAATATTCTTTTGATTTCCCGTTTTGACAACTCTACTTGCCCACTGGTCTGGGATGATAAGTTGTAGCAAATTTGTGCTTCACCCATATTTTGCTAAAATCCATTCAAAAAGCCTTTTGCAAAAATGCGTCCCTTCATCACTAATAATAGCCCTGTGAGTGCAAAACCTTATAAAGATGCTATTTTGAAGGAATTCGACTACCACTTTAGCATCATTTGTTCATAGGGTAGGCACTTCTACCCACTTAGACACATAGTGCACTGCCACAAGGATGTAGAGATTACCAAACGAGGGTGGGAATGATCTTATGAAATCTATCCCCCATACATCAAACAGTTCAACCTCCAAAATACTGTTGAGGGGCATTTCTTGCCTATGTGGTATGTTCCCAGTTCTTTAACATTTGTTAACATTTTTCCACTTCATGAGCATCCTTGAAAATTAAAGGCCAATAATAACCATATTGAAGCACTTTTGGTGTTGTCCTCAAGCCTCCAAAATGCCTTACATAGGGAGAAGCATGGCATTGTTGCAATATGCTCTGGATCTTTTCTTTAAGCACACATTTCCTAAAAGTTTGGCCAAGTCCTTGCTTGTAAAGATAAAAGTAATCCTAGTAGTAGGTCTTGACTTATTGGAAGAATTTTTTCAGTTGCTATGAGTTGAGATCAGAAGGTAACACTCCATTTACCACATAGTTTACTATATCTACACACCAATGGGGAAATTCTCAAGAGCTGCTCATCTGGGAAAATATTTGTAATGGCTAGGTCTGCTGTATCATCTTTCCTAGGCTCCAACCTTGACAAATAGTCTGCCACTAGGTTCTCTGTACCTTTTTTGTCCTTGATTTCAAGGTCAAACTCTTGAAGCAATAAGATCCACCCGATCAGCCTAGGTTTTGCATCGTTCTTTAAAATCAAATACATAATAGCTGAATGGTTAGCATACATAATAAATTTGGTTCTGATAAGATAAGCCCTAAATTTATCAAAGGCAAACACAACAACTAATAGTTCCTTTTCAATGGTGGTGTAATTCAATTGTGCATCTGTTTATGTCCTACTAGCATAGTAAATTGAATGAAATATTTTACCTTTTCTTTTCCCCAAGACAACTCCCACTGCATAGTCACTAGCATCACACATTATTTCAAGAGGTAGAACCCAATTAGGGGCCATTATGATAAGAGATGAAACTAAAGCTTTTTCAATTCAATAAAAGTATGCCTACAATTATCAATAAATTTAAAAGTCTTGTTTTTCAAGTAACATGCATGAGGTTTATATATTTTGAGAAAATTTTTAATGAACCTTCTATAGAATCCAACATGTCCTAAAAACTTCTAATGGGGGCATGGAGTTTTTCAATTACTTCAAATTTTGCCCTATCTACTTCAATGCCTTTCATAGACACTCTATGACCTAGGAAAATTCCATATTGTACCATAAAGTGACACTTCTCCCAATTCAAAATCAAGTTGGCTTCCTCACATTTCTCTAAAACTCTTTCAAGGTTAAACATTCTAAATATGATTTACCAAAAATTGAAAAATCATCCATAAATACCTCGAGTGTTTGCTCTATCATGTTTGTACAAAAGGCCATCATACACATTTGAAATGTTGTTGGAGCATTATAGAGTCCAAATGGCATCCTCCTGAAAGCAAATGTTCCATAGCGGCAAGTGAAAGTGGTTTTTTCTTGGTCCTCAAGTGCTATAGCTATTTGATTATAGCCTGAGTACCCATCCAAGAAACTGTAGTACACCTTGTCAGCAAGTTTATCCAATATTTGGTCAATAAATGGCAGCGGGAAATGATATTTTCTGGTGGCCTTATTAGCTTCCTGTAATCCATGCACACCCTCCAGCTAGTCACTGTCCTTGTTGAAATCAAATCATTATTATCATTTCATATCACAGTCACTCCTTATTTCTTAGGCATACATTGAATGAAATTTACCCAAGTACTATCTGAAATTGGGTATATGATCCCTACATCCAACTATTGGTGATATTTTTTACAACCTCCTTCATAATGAGGTTTAACCTTCTCTGTTGCTCAATGGAACTGCCACTTCCTCTTCAAGTAATATATTATGCATGCATATAGAGGGACTTATACCTTTTATATCAGCTACCTACCAGCCAATAACTCTCTTATATCTTCCTAATACTTTAGCTCCAGCAGAGGTGGTGATTCAATAGAGAGTAATGATAGCTTGATTTTCCTCTTAGATAGTTGTAATGACTCAATCTGCTTCCCAAACTTTGAAAATGGATGTTTAGGATCCAACCCATGTGACTTCCACCTCTTCTTCATACCAAGCCCGATTGACAATCCTTGGGTCTTTCAGACTCAATTACCAATCAGTCTTGGCCCATCAATTTGACCCTTTTTCAATTATGCAACTTTTTGAGGCCAAATCCCTAAACCAACCTATAACAAAATACAAAAACTCATCCCCATACATTCAAAAAAGTCCCAGTAAAAATTTCTTTTATATTGGGCCCCCATTTGCCAATTTAAAAGACCCAGCCCAAACTGCTAGAACTCATTTCATTCCAGACTTCCATTATATCCCAGGTCATAATGACAAGAATCTTAGTTTTTACAGAGATATTCTCTTAGAACTAAATCTGTAAATTTTAACCCAATAACAAAGACCGAAGGAATGATCCTCTATCATTCCTTCTACATTCTTAAAATAGTGATTATGGAGAATTGAGAAGCTCATCCTTCATTTTTAAACTCTTTTAAACAAAAACAATACAATTATTTTGACTACACTGATGCCTGGCATACATTATTCCTACATCGCTGAATTTTCATTCTCATGGTTCTTAATTTTTGATAAAAATTTCAAATATTACTTTCCAAATTGGTTCTTGAGATGATGGTCCATCCACGGTCCCATATTAGAATTATCACCAATTGATTTTCAACAAGATTTTAATTTGTTTTCAAAATTATACAAGCCCTCACCAATCGAAGCCTCCTTCCCTAATGTTCTTTGCTTTTTAAGCAAATATAAAATACCTTGGATACTAAAATAGAAATACAAAATTGAAGATGTGATTCTCACTCGACAATATTTCATCAAGGGGTGGGATAAATTTAATACCCAAAAATTTATTGCTTCCATTAACCAAGATTTTACAAATACCCACCCTCGCTGGAAATTAGCAAACCCTTTTACCCAAGCTCCATTAACAATTAATGAGCCCATTAGCCAGACCCCATAAGTAAAGTAAGCCCAATCCAACTCTTCTAAAGAGTTAAAGCCCAATTCCTCCAAAGAAAAGTCAAAATCCTCAAAACCCAAATCCAAACTCAAGCAAAAATTGATTCAAGAAATACTTCTTTTAGAAGTAATTATGACTCAAACTTTTATGTGGAGTCAAACCATTTGATAAACCAAATTCCTAAGAAGCCCAACCTACCGAAAAGCTTTCCCTTCAACAATTGAAGACCTAAAGTACCCAAAAGGGTTGTGCCCTACCCAATGGGTTTATGACGCATTCAAAGATTTCTAAGATCCATTTGAAGAAGTCCACCTAAGTAACGATGAATAAGTAAAATTAAAGAATTTACTTTTGGAAAAAATTGCCAAAACTTCAATAATGAATGAAAAAGTAACAATAAATGAATTCACTTTTGGAAAAATGCCAAAACTCCAACAATAAAAGTAAGATATATTATCAAGATGTCAAGAAAAGAATTTCTCCAAAATAAGGACCTTTCAAGATATCAAGATGGAAAAGTAACAATAAAGGAATTTACATTTGGTAAAATGTCAAAACTCTAATAATGAAAGAAAGAGACTATCAAGATATTAGGAAAATTGATTCTCCAATTTGAAGTAAATTTTGAGATATTAAGATGAGAACTCTCCAACTTGAAGCAATGATCAAGATACAATTATCAAGATAACAATTCTCTAGAATCTTTATATTTTATATTCTTTTGTAGAAGGCTTAGAGATAAGATGTAAGTTGGCTAAAAATTAGATGGCCAATTGTCTTTACTCATAATTTAGTCAAAAGCTATAATGTAAATTGTCTTTTACTTTAGTTAGAAATTATAGTGCAATGTAAAGTTTCTTTTACTTTAATAGGAAAGAATAGTGCAAGTTAGTGATGTGTTCCCAATGAACTCCACTCTCTTTGCCTATAAATAGAATTTTTTCTCCCATTTTAGTTCATAACTTGGTTTTCACTCATTACTCACTTTGAAAGAAAAACTTGTTTTAAAAAACAAAGCTCTCTTCTCCTCCTTTTTTTAATCTTTTCTTTATATAACATTAATTAGTGAGCGGGAGCACTAGTTAGTAGTTACAAATATTTCTAATCTTGTAAGTTTACAATTAAGTTTTCAAATTATTGATCCTTCAATAAATATTTGACTTCTTAATTTTATGTCTTGTCTTTAATTATTTTATTACTCTGATAAGTATGCTTTGTGGTTGCCTTTGAATAAAGGATCCTCCACATTAGAAAATTTATCTTTTAATTAAACATTATTTACCTTATCATATTTAGTTAATCATTATTCTGCCCCACTGGTATCACAGCCAAACATGGTTGGTTATTGTTATTTACTTGCCTACTTGCTTAACTACTTTTATTTATATGCTTCTCTGCCCACATGGCATGGTTTTAATACGTTTATTATTTCTTTATTACTTTAATTTTCTAATATATGATTCTGACGTATCCGTCCCTATCTGTTTTTCTTGAGGTACTTAGTATGACCCTTTATAAGGCATTAATCTCATTATTAGAGGCCAAGTGTGAAGAGCTTGAATTATATAGGAAGATGTAGAAGTCATATTAGATTTTTAATCAAAGTAAATAATGAAATATTTAGACATAAGAATAATCTAGTAAACTATAGGGATGGGTAGGTTATTTAGAAGTAATTCTTCTTATAGTAGTAGATCTACAATAAATACAATCTTCGATATAATAAACAAAGAACATGATGAATATTATACTGATGATCATGTAAATCATAAGGTATAGAATATACCTAAAGTACCTATGTTGTGTGATATATGTACGCAAGTGCATGTGTCATTAACACGTAATAAAGTGATAAGTGAGTGTCATTCCCTACAAAGATCGATGAAAAATGGAGCAATTAATCAAATCAAGCTTAAATATGATTTAAGTAGAAACAATGAGTTTAGGTTTTAATTAATCTAAAAGTAAAGTAGAATAGCATTAATCAAAGATGAGTTGAAATAGAGTAACACTCATGAGAAATGAAGCAAAATGGAGTAATGATTATGTAATCAATGATGAAATGAGCTAGCATGGTTAAATCCTTTTGTTGTTAATATCCTTAACTAAATCTGTTCAATTCGCTGTAACTTCCTAATAACATTAGCCACAACTCAGATGTGTGCGACAAATTTCCATCCTTACAGCTATTAACTTCAATCCCAATTAACTTATTCCTAAGCTAATACGAGATTAACATTGCCTAACAATTTAATCCAATAAGTATCTTACAAGTGATAGCCAGTCCAATAAGTATCTTACATGGTGAGTATATATGCCTATATTACTCACTAATTACTTAGACCACTAAGATTTAAGTAAAAATTATCAATCAAGTTAGATAAACCGAATTAAACCTTTCCACAATTTGATCCAATAAGTATCTTACAAGTGATAGCTAGTCAATTAGTAATAATGAACATTAATAATACTTGAATGAAATGCTACTATGAAACTTGCAAATTGAACTTCATTAATTAAGGATAAAAACTTCAAAGTTCATTAACCATCCTAGCTTAAAAGGTTTGGCTCATAATGAGCTTTAGAAAAGATTCAGTTACAGTCACAACCATTGAAATACTCGTAGAAATGAAACTTAGAGAAGAAGATATAATAAATAGAAGAAGGGCAGATATGAAAATAGAAGAGGGATTAAGGGAATATACTCCTTTCTTGTCTTCTCCTTTGCGTCATTTCTTTCATTTTTTCTATCTTTTTTCTTCCCTCTTCTCTGCAATCTCCTCCTCTTTCTTAGCAAGGTGTCGACTCTCATTTTAAGGAAGATGTACTTTTTATAAATAGAGCCTCCAAATTAGGGCTTCAACATATTTGAAGGCAACAGCGCCAGCTCGATATTTGCTTTTTGGAGCGCACAAACTTCTTTTCACCTTTTGGGGCGCCAACTAGACTAAACAATAAACTCCCTGCCATGAGTGCAAATATGCTGCTACAACGATGTGGTTTTATCATGCTCTAGCATCTCCTCAGCTGACTGCCCTTCTAAGAACCCTACACAAAAAGTACAACTTCATGCACAATCTACCCAATTACTACTAAATAAGCGGAAAAGGTACCTAGACTTTTAGAAGTTAACTCAAACAAGAAAATGGCACAATTAAGACTAGAAACCAAGACATCACCCTAGAATTCCTAAAGAAATAAGCTTGAAAATAAGTAGATAACTCTAATTTCTTAGAGTTATCACACCCCCAAACTTAAAACATTACTCGTCCTCGAGTGATGGCAAATAAGACAAGCAATAACCAAACGATAAAGTCAAATGAACACCTACCCACCACCAACGAGGCTATGACCCTTAATGCAAATAGGAATATTAAACCCTTCAGAATATCATGCTTAACACCACAGATTGAGCTCACGAGAATGTTATACTTTACCCTCAAATATACAGAACTGAATGCAATCCTAATCCCCTGAATGAATGTGTGCTAGAGAATATAGTTGCCCTCTTAAATTGCTTACCTTACTTTAAACAGAGACCGTTGACTTATCTTTAGTTCTCAGACTTGTCCTTTTAGCCCACTAATCAAACAACAAGTGTAATGAAGGCCAATAAAACAGGGGGAAAGCAATCACAACAATGAAACACAAAGTGAGCAATGAAGTACCGAGCTGCTTTTTTAGTAATCCAACAAATTTTTCTTTCTTTCTTTTCTATTGCATTCTTTTGCTTTTGCGTTTTACATAATTATAATACCTCTAATTTTACACTAGCTTTTGATACGAATGACAATATTTATGATGAAGACACCCAATTACTCAATAGTGCAAGAAACAAGGTTGCTTAATACTTTTTACTTTTAATTTAGAACTGAATCTAAACTTAATATGTGCAGTGTCCCCTCTACACACAAACGATTTCAGCAAAAGAAATAGATAAATAGCTAAAACAACAAATAAATTGAAGATAAACATATAAACCAAATCAAGGATCACCGATATTCAGATAGAAAACATGAGAAAATAGGAAGTAAAAACTAAAGAAGTCAGTGAAAGAGCTTCCCTAATGTTGTTGCAGCATGTTGCAACACTCCAACAACTCTTAATGCTTAGCAGAACTCCTCAACCCTCCTTTTCCATTCAAGGTGGCTTGGAGATCAGATAAATGCTTCTGAACATTCTGGAGCTCCTCTTGAATTTAGTCAGCAAAAGACTTTTTCTTCTCAGCTGTCTTCATTTTCTGCTTATTGCTGGCACTAGATTCAGGTTTTGTAGCTTCCTTCTTCTTTTTAGAAGACTTCCCCTTAGATTTGGCAATTTTGGGAGGCTCCTCCTCGCTTTCTACTAGATGTTCTCAGGACTAGGGGTAAGTAACTTTTCTTTTTTCCTTTATCTTTCTGAAAAGGTTACCAGGATCACGATCCTATTTAGGATCGGTGGAAGAGTATAGGATCGAGGATCGTATGATCAGATCAATGATTGCAAGATCCTACCAATTCATAATAATTTGTTAGTAAAAAGTAGTTCTATATTCATATACTTCAAAATATTAAAAAAATTAGTATATAACACTAAGTCATCTACCTACAAAACAAAAATAACACCGAGTCATCTACCTACAAAACAAAAATAACACCAAGTCATCTAAAGCAACACAATATCTTAGAGTTCTCATATTTTCAAGTATTGAAGAAAGAAATTTCATACAAAATGTTCAAGACAAGTAAATTTAAAAATATTTAATTATCAAATGAACTTTTTCAGTTACCTTTTAGTTACTTCCACTTGCATACATCACTAGTAAGGAACATCAGAATCCTTGATAAGATTAAGATTTTTCTACAACGACCAATATTCAGTAATTTTCTACAACTCTAGAAGCAATGATGGCATCAACACCAAGAAAGTATCAATTTTTAAAACTAAAGTCATTGTTATAAATTCGTCAGTATTAATATGACATCTACATAATTGCGATCATTTGAGGTAAATTTATACTTTAATTTACATCTCCTTGAATAATGATCTTAAGAAGCAATTTCGTGCCTAAAAAAATAAGAACAGGAACTGAACGTCATTAGCTTATTTCCAACCTTACTTCCAAGACTACCGACCAAATAAAATACATGAACAATTGAATTTTCACTAGAGTTTCCAAGTTGGTACAATATTTAATCTGGAAAATGTTGTTCCCTATTTAAAAACAGGGGCTAAAATCACATACAGGAAATCACCTATGCATTGAACAATCTGGATTTTATTTAGTTTGTTTTGGTGATAGGAAGAGAGAGAGATATGGGAGAGAGATATGAGAGAGACATGAGAGAGATATGAGAGAGATATGAGAGAGAGACATGAGAGAGATATGAGAGAGATACATGAGAGAGAGATGTGAGAGAGAGAGACATGAGAGAGATATGAGAGAGAAAATATGAGAGAGATAAATATGAGAGAGAGATATGAGGGAGAGAGAGAGATGAGACGTTAGAATGGCGTTGCAGATTTGTTGATTCGCTAGTTACTCTCCATCGGAAAAATTGTTGAACCGTGAAAAATGTTAGAAGGGGAAGGAGAGAAGTAGAGTCGTTGAGGGTCTTTGAGTAGAAGGGGTTTGATTCGTTTGGGAAAGTGAGTTGATATTTGATTTTTATTTTCTGATTTTTAATAACAAAATTGTCTTAAACACTTCTTTTTAATGGGCTTTTAGGATCCAAGACCCAATTTTGGTTTAATAACACAAGAAGAAATCATGCTTGGTTGTTTGACCCACACCCATCCATGACCCAAGTCATCCAACCAATAAATTGTAGGATCGTACAAATATGGAAGGGATCATGACCATATGCGATCCTACATCCTAACTCGATCCTATCAAATTGCGATTATATGATACGATCCAGATCGTGATCCCTTTCATCCTCAGTCACCTCTCTCTCTTCATCTTCTTGCTCTTTCTCCATCTTTTCATCATCACTAGCTTCTTTCTCCTCTTCATCATTCTCTTCTTATTCATGCTCCACTTCCTCTTCATTCTCTCCCTCATCATCCTCTTCATCAACCTCCCTTCCTCCAACAACTCTTCCTCTTCCTCCATCTGCTTATCACCCTCTGATGCCTGGTCGTCCTCCACCTTTCTTTCATCTTCATCCTTCCAGAGGTGAAGAACGACCGCAGGAAAGGGAGGAAGTGGCCAAGTAGGCTTTGTAAAAATTTTCTGAAGACTTTGCTGCAGGTCATGGTCTTTAGATTGGGCATATTCCCAGTATGCCTGCTGATGATGCTCTAATTAAAGTAGCAGCTCCCATATTCCCAGTATGCCTGCTGCTGATGCTCTAGTTGTGCCAATGTATTTTCAATGTTAGCGTTATCCATTGACTTCTTCTTTGAAGCCTACCCTAAAGATGGTGATGAGTGTGTAGATGGGGAACTCAGAGGTTCCTTGCTCTTCTCAGCTGTAAATCTTGCTATAGCAATCAATGTTATGACTCCACTAGTTATGAGCTTTTCTTTTTCACTGACAAAAGGAACACTAGCTACATAGCAATGCTTAGAGATTTAACAAGGAAAAAATAAGCTACCAATTTTCTTTCCTGCATAGATATAAATTTATTTAGAGATGATTCTATCAACATGAATGGCTTTACCATTTAATAGAGCATGCAAAAGAATTAATCTTTTTTGAATTATTGTTTGAATATGGGCTGTGGGCTTTATTTTTGCTCTAATAAAGTGATACTAGACCTTAGCTCTAGGCTTCAACGCTGGACTAAGACATGTTATCACTCCTTCAGCAGACGCAATATGCCAATTAGTTCCAACAATAGTTAATTCTTTTAGCATGGCATTAAGCTTCACCTCATTAATTTCTTTTTCCAGAACAGAGTGCTCATCATCAAAATCAGGCAAATCATAAATAAAGTTAATAGCTTCAGCAGTAGATGGGACATGAGTATCTCTCACAGTCACAGTAGTTTTAGCAAATTGGCATAAAATTCCCTTACGAGTGGAACAATAACACTCTCAGAATGAGCGCAAAACTTTTTCCAATTTCTTTGTGTAATGATAGTGGCAATGTCCTTTTTGAGAATGGATGTTTTCTATGAGAAAACCCTTTTCCTCATGAAATTTCTTCACTCGAATTTCTTCTTCATAGTGTTGCTCTACTTCCTCATTGATGAATTTTTCAGTCATGATGTACTTCTTGGGTGATGCTTTTTTCTTCATGTTTGAAAGGAGAGGGAAGGTTATTTTGAGATGAAGAGGTGATTTAGGGTTTTTGGGAAGAACAGGGCTTTGAGAGAAATGAAGAAGATGGAAGGTTTGTAGGGTTTGAAATGAGATTGTGTGGTGGGGTTACGTTGAGGCTTTTGAATTTAAAGCTAGCGAAACCTCTCCGCAGCTTGCCACGTGGTGATTTCTACCGCTGAATTAATGCTAATTATTTGGAAACAAGATTGTTTCGCGGTTAGGATTTGAAATTCTGGTGAATATCCCATTGATCTGGTATTTAAAGCGCGAATATCTTTGAGATATTTTTGCTAAGCTGGCATTAGTGCGCTATAGCTCTCCTTTTTTAGTGCTACATCAACCAATTCCCATTATACTCCTTTTTGTATGAAACTTGTCCCTTCACTAGGCCCACGTACTTGCCTTCATACGATAACAAATCAAGGGAGATTTTATGCTTAGCTGGAGATATTATAATCATAATGAAGATGCTTTTATCAACAATGAATATTAATTATTATTGAGAGGAATGAGGGATGTTTGCTATGAAATAAGATATTCTAGCCTTAATTTAATAAAATCAAACTAATTCATAAAGTAAACCTAAAATGGAAAAGGTTAAGAGAAGAGAAATCTTGGGTTACCTCCCATAAAACGCTTGATTTTAAGTCTTCAGCCTGACTTGGTGACTCTTTCACGGCTCCTTGAATTGGGTTAATGTCTTCATCCTATCCACCTTATTGTCCCAACAGTGCTTCACCCTTTGACCATTGACCTTGAACTCTCTCTTGGTTTTCTCATCAAGAAATTTAACAACTCCATAGTGATATACCTTGACTAATTTAAATGACCATCGTGATTTTAGCTTCCCAGGAAACAGCTTGAGCCTAGGGTTAAATAACAAGACTTGGGCTCCTAGTTCTAGCTCTCGGGTCACTATTCTTTTGTCATGTCATTTTTTGTGTTTTCTTTATACATCCTTGTACTTCCATAAGAGAACAACATAAAATCATCTAGCTCATTTAATGCAAAGCCCTATTCTCCCTTGTAGCATGCAAGTCTCGATTCATTTTGTTAACAACCCAAAAATCTTTGTGTTGAAACTCTATAAGAATGCTGTTTTATAAGCCCATGATGCATCATCCACCCTGAGTGACAAGTCTTTCCTACTTGGGTTGATTACTTTCTCTTGTATTCTTTTGATTTCCCTGTTTGACAATTCTACTTGGCTATTAGTCTGCGGATGATAAGCTGTAGCAATTTTATGTCTCACCCCATATTTGGTTCTCTTAAAAAATATTGTTCCAAAAATGTGTCCCATCATTACTGATAATAGCTCTGGAGGTGCCAAACCTTGTAAAGATGTTTTTTGAAGGAACTTGACTACCACTTTAGAATTGTTTGTTGGTAGGATAGAAGCTTCTACCCATTTCGACACATAATCCACTGCTACCAGTATGTATAGATTACCAAATGAAGGTGGGAATCGTCTCACAAATTCTATCACCCACACACCAACAATTCAACCTCCAAAATGCTATTAAGGGGCATATCTAACCTCTGTGATATGTTCCTAGTTCTTTGGCATTTGACACAACATTTTGCAACTTTATGAGCATCCTTGAAGATCGAAGGCCAATAATAACCAGATTTAAGCACTTTAGCTGTTGTCCTTAAACCTCCAAAATGCCCTCCATAAGGAGAAGAGTGGCATTGCTGCAAGATGCTCTGGATCTCTTTTTCAGGTACACATCTCCTATAACTTGGTCATGACCTTGCTTGTACAAATATGGGTCATCCTAGTAATTGGCCTTGACTTGCTGGATGATTTTTTTTCAGAAACTAATAGTTTGGTTCAGAAGGTAACAAACACTCCACTGGCAAGATAGTTAACTATATCTACATACTAAGGGGCTTCCAATTGAGAAATTACCAAGAGCTGCTCATTTGAAAAAGTTTTTATAATGGCCATGTCTGCTGTAGCATTTCTCTCATGTTTCAAATCTTGATAAATAGTCTGCCACTTGGTTCTCTATGCCTTTTCTGTCCTTGATTTCTAGATCAAACTCTTGAAGCAGTAAAATCTAGGCTTTGCATCCTTTTTTGAAATCAAGTATTTAATAGTTGAATGGCCAATGAGATAAGTTCTAAATTTATTAAAGGCAAACACAACAACTAATACTTCCATTTTAGTGGTAGCGTAATTCAAGTGTGCATTTGTGGTTGTCCTACTCGCATAATAAATGGAATGAAAGATCTTAACGTTTCTTTGTCGCAAGACAACTCCTATTGTATAATCACTAGCATCACACATGAGTTCAAATGACAGCTCCCAATTAGGGGCCACTATAATGGGCTGACACTAAAGATTTTTTCAATTCAATAAAAGCATGTCTACAGTCATTAGAAAATTCAAAACTTCTTTTGTTTTCAAGAAACATGCATAAGGGTTGAGATATTTTTGAAATTTTTTTAATGAACCTTCTATAAAATCCAGCATGTCATAAAAAACTTTTAATGCTTTTTATTGAAGTGGGGGCAGAGAGCTTTTCAATTACTTCAGTTTTTGCCCTATCTACTTCAATGCTCATAGACACTACGACCTAGGAAAGTTCCCTCTTGTACTATAAAGTGGCATTTCTCCCAATTCAAAATCAAGTTGATTTCCTCACGTCTCTCCAATACTCTCTCAAGGTTAGTCAAACAGTCTAAATATGGTTTACCAAAAAATAAGAAATCATCCATAGTGTTTGCTCCACTATATATGTGAAAATGACCATATACATCTTTGGAAGGTTGCTGGAGCATTGCATAGCCCAAATGTCATCTTCATGAAATCAAATGTACCATAATGGTAAGTGAATGTGATTTTTTCTTGATCCTCATGTGCTATAACTATTTGATTGCAACCAGAGTACCCATCAAAGAAATAGTAGTACTCCTTGCCAACATGTCTATCTAGAATTTGTTCAATAAAGGACAGTTACTGTTCTTATTGGAATGAACTCATTGTTCTCATTTGCTATAATTATAACTTCTCATTTCTTGGGAGTACATTGAATAGGGATCACCCAAGCACTATCTGAAATTGGGTATATGATCCCTATATCCACTGATGATCTTCTTTTTTACAACTTGTTTCAGGATGGGATTTAATCTTCTCTATTGCTCATTAAAGCTACCACTTTTTGGGCACACATTGAATGGGGCTCACCCAAACATTATTTTAAATTGGGTATATGATCCTTGCATCCACCCATTTGATGATCTTTTTTTACAACTTCCTTCATGATGAGATTTAATCTTGTCTATTGCTCATTGGAGCTGCCACTTCTTGGGCACACGTTGAATAGGGCTCACCCAAGCATGATCTGAAATTGGGTATATGATCCCTGCATCCACCCATTTGATGATCTTTTTTTTACAACTTCCTTCATGATGGGATTTAATCTTCTCTATTACTCATTGGAGCTGCCAATTCCTTCTTAAAGTTAGATTTGATGCATGCATATAGAGGGTCTTATACCTTGTACAACCATCAATCAACCAATAGCTCTCTTATATCTTCCTAAAACTTCAAGCAACAATTTCTCATTTTCACTGCTCAAAGAAGAAATGATAACCGGTAAATTACTGTTCTCATCAAGGTAAGCATACTTCAAATGGGTAAGCAATGGTTTGAGCTCTAACATAGATGGTGATTCAATGGAAGACAATGAAGGGCTGAATTTCCTCTCAGACAACCGTAATGATTCAATTTGCTTTCCAAACCTTGAAAATGACTATTTAGCATCCAACCGTGTGACTTACACTTCTTCTTCATCACCGTTACCTTCTCCCAAAGTTTTAAAAATCATCTCTAGATCATAGTAGTCAATTCCGTTTGGTGGTCATTTCAGTGTTTTGAAAATATGGAACATTTCAGATATTTCAGTATTCCAGTGATCTATTCCAGAAAAAAAAATTCTACTTATATAAAATTATATTATAAAATTTATCATAGAAATATAGGTGAAAAATTGGAATAATGACTTATTAACATACACTAAATTAATTTCTAGTTAACATCAACACATGTTTTTCATCTGAAAAATTATATAATTAATGGTTTGCAACTAAATTTTTATTTATATAAAGAATAATAAGTTATTTTTTTAATAATAATATAGTATAAATTAAAATATATAGAAAAATTATTTTGTGTCATTAAAAATAAAGTAGAAACATAAATTAAAAGAAAACCAACAAAATAGAAGTTTTGCGCACACTGGGAGTCGAACCTAGGGTGTGGAGGCATGCTGGGCTATTTCTGAAATATTTAGACTCCCTATTCCGTTTCGTTCTCAAGCCGAAATTGGAATAGTCCGTCCGTTCCGACCAGAACGGAACGTAATTGCCCATGCTCTGGAGTTGTCTTGTTACAACTTATGCACTAATTCTCTATTGTTATAGAATCCATAATAGTTATAGGTGCACATTCTTCTACTTTCTCATCTGAATACTTCATTGTATTGAAGACATCGAAGGTGATCTCTTGGTCATTGACCCTCATGTGAGTTCTCCTTTATGAACATCAATGACTGTCCTGCTAGTAGCCAAATAGGGTCTTCCAACTGCTTCATAATCCATAATTATAAAGTCTACTAAAACTATGAACTTATCCACCTGCACTAGTACATATTCTATCTTCCCTTCTGGATACACATAAGATCTATCAGCCAATTGCAAGGTGATAGTTGTGGGCCAAGCTTCCCCTATTCCCAACTTTCTAAAAATGGATAGTGGAATTAAGTTGATACCTACTCCCAAGTCACATAAAGCTCTTCCACGATAAGTCTTACCAATTTTATAGGAAATGATAAAACTCCCAGGATCTTTAAGCTTGGGTGGAAGCTTGTTCTATAAAATCAAGCTGCATTCATGTGTCAAAGCTACTGTCTCAAATTCCCCCAACCCTCTCTTTTTGGTCAATATGTCTTTCATAAACTTGACATAGATTGGCATCTGTTGTAGAGACATAGATTGGCATCTGTTGTAGAACTTCTACTAAAGGTATATTTATATGCAATTACTTCAGCATATCTAGGAATTTGTTTAACTGACCATCAAACTTCTTCTTTTACAACATCTGAGGAAATGGGGGCAAATGCCTCTTTACTCTGTCTTCCACTATTTTCTCTGCAAGTTGGGGGGCTACAACAGTATTTTCTCTACCATTATTCTTGTCTGACTTGCTTGCTTGACTCTATTTTTAGGTTACACTTTTGATCTATCAATTGGTTGTGCTGCCACTTTTCGACTTTTCAAATGTATTGCTTTGCATTGTTCCTTCTTTTTCTCTCTTTACCCAGCAAAGTACCTTGAGGTCTAGTGTTCAATGCGTTAGCCAATTGTCCTACCTAATTTTCCAAGTTCCTGAGGGAAAATACTTGACTCTGAATCATTGTAGACTGGTTCTAATCATTGATTAATTCTTTACACATTCTTTTAGTAGGCTGTCTAATGTACCAAGTTACTTTGTTGGTGTTGATTTCTAAACTTGAGCTTGCTGTGTAAAGCCAGAAGGAAAGGTTGGTCTACTTTGTGAGTTTGATGGTCCTACACCTTGGTTGCTCCAGGAAAATTAGGATGTTGCCTCTAGTCAGGATTGTAGGCATTGGAGTAATGGTTGTTATTGTTGTTGTTATTTTTATTAAAATTTCCCACATAGTTCACTGAAGCTAGAATCCTGGACAACTTTCAAACAAATTCTCTTCCCCACAATAAACACAAGACACATCCACCACTTGGTTCATAGAGTATTGCATTCCTTGATTTTGATTTTGATTTGTTGAAGATGCCATATACTTAAAGTCTTAATCATATTAGTCAATGAAGATACCTGAGCTGTCAAGGCTGTCATAGCATCTAAATCATGTATCCTTCTAACTCTCTTACTTGTTATTAATCTAGAGGTTGGCCAATGATAATTGTTACTTTCTATTCTTTCTAAAATCTCATAAGCTTCATTATAAGACTTAGACAAGATATCTCCATTTGCTGAAGTATCAGCCATCAATCTTGTAGAAGAATTAAGCCCATTATAGAAAGTTTCCATCTGAATGCAATGTGGGATACCATGATGTGGACATTTTCTTAACAACTCCTTGAATCTTTCCCATGCCTCATATAAAGATTCATCCTCTAATTGATGAAATGATTTAATATCGTTTCTCAACTTGGCATTCTTTGTTGGTGGGAAATACTTCAATAAAAACTTCTCAGCAAGATCATTCCAAGTGCTAATTGAGTTTGGGGGTAAAGCATTTAGCCAAGCTCTAGCTTTATCCCTTAATGAGTAAGGAAACAACCTCATCCTTAAGGCATCCTCTAAAGCTCCAAGAATTTTAAAGGCATCACTGACTTTCATGAATAACCTTAAGTGCAAGTGAGGGTCTTCAATGGGCAGACCATTAAATTTCCCTACAGTTTGCAACATTTGGAACATAATAGGTTTCAACTCAAACTGGGGAGCTTGGATCTCTGATCTCACTATTCCAGGATTTGTTGTTTGAGGTATATGAATAGTATAATCCGTAATTGACCTTTCCATGTCATCAGTTATTACTATAACATTGTTTCCATTATTAGCTTGGTTGGCATTTTGATTCTAGTTATCATTTAAAACCAATCCTTCTTCATTAGCTGCCATCTCTCTCACTATAGCCAATATTCTATATTCTTTTCTTAACTATCATAGACAACTATCAATTTCTGGGTCAAATTTGAAGTCAAGTAATTGCTGCATGAACATTAAATGGAGTCCATTTTCCAGCAACATGGCAGTAGCAAAATTTCAGTACAATAGCTCACTAATTAGATTTATTTTAATATAAGTAACTAAGTTTTTCATTCAATACCTGGCGATAATGCCAAAAACCTTTTGTGTGATATATGTATGCAAGTGCTCGTGTCATTAACAAGTAATAAAATGATAAGTGAGTGTCATTCTCCATAGGGATTGATAAAAAATAAAGCAGTTAATCAAATCAACATTAAATTTGAGTTAAGTAAGTAACAACAATGAATTTAAGTTTTAATGAGTCTAAAAGTAAATTAGAATAGCATTAATCAAAGATGAGATGAAATAGAGAAACACTAAAGAGAAATGAAGCATGATAGAGTAATGATTATGTTATCAATGGTGAAATGAGCTAGCATGATTAAATCTCTTTGTTGTTAATATTCTTAACTAAATATGTTCAATCCACTAATGCTTCCTAATAGCATTAGCCTCAATTCAGATGTGTGCAACATATTTCCATCCTTGTAATAATTAACTTCAATCCCATTAACTTATTCTTAAGCTAGTACGAGATTAACGTTGACTAATAATTATTCCAGTTGTTTGGCTAACAAGGTGAGTATATATGCCTATAGTACACACTAATTACTTAGATCACTAAGTTTCAAGTAACAAGTATCAATCAAGTTAGATCAACCGAATTAAATCTTTCCAGAATTTAATCTAATAAGTATTTCACAAGTGAAGGCCAGTCAATTAGAAAGAATGAACATTAATAATACTTGAATGAAATGCTACTAAGAAACTTGCAAATCGAACTTCATTAATTAAGGATAAAACTTTAAAGTTCATTAACCATCCTAGCTTAAGAGGTTTAGCTCATAATAAGCTTTATAACATATTAAGTTACTTTCACAACCATTGAATTACTCACAGAAATGAAACTTAGAGAATAAGATACAATAAATAGAAGAAGGGTAAAGATGAAAATAAAAGAGGTATTAAGGGAATATCCTCCTTTCTCGTCTTCTTCCTTGCATCCCTTATTTTCTTTTTCTGACCTTTTTCTTCGTTTCTCTCTGCAATTTGTCTCATCTTTCTCAGCAAGGTGTTAACTCTTGTTTCAAAGAAGAGATACTTTCACTAAATAGAGCCTCCAAATTAGGGCTTCAACCTACAAATGGGACACTTATCGAGCAACAACACTGGACGGGGACCACTTGAAAGGATCCGCGTAGCTGGATATTTGCTTTTTGGAGCGCATGAACTTTTTTTCAACTTTTGGAGCGCCACCTGGACTAAATGATAAACTCCTTGTCATTTGTGCAAATATGTTGCTACAACTATATAAATAGAGCCTCAAAATTAGGGCTTCAACCTCTAAAGGGGACACTTGTCAAGCAACAACATTGGACAGAGACCACTTGAAAGCAACAAAGCCAGTTAGATATTTGCTTTTGGAGCACACAAACTTCTTTTCACCTTTTGGAGTGCCAATTGGGCTAAACGATAAATTCCCCGCCATGTCTGCAAATATGCTACTACAGTGATGTGGTTTTCTCATGTTGCAGAATCTCCTCAGTTGACTGCCCTTCTAAGAACCCTACAGAAAAAGTACAACTTCATGTATAATCTGCCCAATTACTACCGAATAAGCTAAAAAGGTAGCTAGACTCTAAAAAGATAACTCAACAAAGAAAATTATACAATTAAGACTAGAAATAAAGACATCACCCTCGAATTCCTAATGAAATAAGCTTGAAAATAAGTAGATAATTCTAATTTCTTAGAGTTATCAACCTAGTAAAGAAATTTATAAGTAAACATGGTCAGTAGCTTCTTTTAAGCCATAATATCATGTTAAAACAATTGAAAAAATATATGCTGTAGGAAAAGAGTATGAAACTTGTCAATTATTCTCTTCCAATGCTATTGAACATCACATTGAAGAATGATACAATTTCCTTGAATTTGGTTGAGTCCAAATTTAAATAAAATCACTCACAAGAAAATGCCTAAATACCAATATCTTATTAGCCTCGCATGATGCAAGATTTACTAATTTTATTGATAGTATTTTAGGATTATCAGATCTTTTCTTTGTAAGGGTCTAATTCATTTTGATTGCTTTTCCGATTTGTCTGTTAGTTTGCTTTATCCTCATATTCTAAAAGCCTTAACCTTGAATATAAAGACTAGTGGTTATGAAGTTCTTGAAGGAGACCATCCTCTAGCTTTGATATCTAGAATTCATTACAAAGTTATCGAAACTAATATCAATTTTCAAGCTATCAATAGAAGTCCTAAAAACCAAAATCTTTTGATTCAATCCATTCAAAGCAATGCTAATATTAGAATTTCAAAAACTAGTAGGTGGACAGACACCACTCTACCTATAAACTGGCTTTTAGCCAATGAAAGTCAACCCGATCCTATCCAACGTCCTCTTAAAAATGTTGATTACATTCAACAATATATAGATGATACTATTAAAATAAATTTCCAACCTATTAGATCGAATCCAAAAATTAGGGAGCTTAACTAGACTAGTATCACTAGAAATTCTTTTTGGATCCACTGTTAATAATGAACAAGATTTTATGATCAACAATTAGAACTAGAATTAAAAAAATTTAAAAATAAAAAAAATTAAGACTTATAAGTATAGCCACAAAATCCCAGGAGAGTTAGCTAATATTTGATAATAAAACTGAACAATCTGATGGTTCTAAATCTTTTACTGCCTCTGATTTCCAAGGGGTCTTACCTCCTGTTAATCCTCAGCTCTTAGTCATAACATAGGCACTTTAAGACATGAATACAAGCTTGATTGGAAGGGATTAACACAACATATGAATTTCTCAACCAATCTTAATAGAAGCAATAAGTATCAAAGAAAAATTATCATTGCTGAATGGAAAATATTTATGCAAGAATTCATGACTGATATATTTTTCCTTGATTTTATGAAGGATAATTATGAGAAAAAAATTAAAGTCAAACGAGATGCTAGCTGGGTAACTACTAGTCATCCCACACTTGAAAAAATGTTATTTATCATAAAAATTCTTTAGTTACTACCTCTCCTTTTAAAACTTCTAATGAGAGTTTCCCCAATACAAAGGTTGTTTAACAACGTAATTACACTAATCAAAGTTTAATAATAATAGTAAAATAATTAGATATAATAGAGAATACAGTTCATGATCTCCCTATGTCTAAGGCACACAATTCCTTAGCCTTAGGAGAAACTCAAACTCTTTTAATAAATCTTTGGAACAAAACTACTCTAAAAGATGTCCCCATCAATAAAAAGATTGAAAAATGCTTAAGAACTAAAAGGTAGGTTTGTTGAGTCATCTTCTTCCGTTAAGGTGATTAATCAAGACCATCATTCTGATTTTAATAGCCATAAGTCTAATTCTGCCTACGAATCCTCCATCATTAATAATTTAGAAGAAACATAAAAAATCTAGAAATTAATACACTGGGAAGAAAATGGCATAAAAGACATAATCCTTTAGATATTAAAATTTCTGAGTCTTCTTTAGTCAATCAATTTTCTGTCTCCTTAAAAAATTGATGGCCTTTCAGAATATGAAGTACTCAACAAGTTACAACGCATGGCTATGGTAGTTAATAGATACATCACTAGCCATAATATACCACATACTGAGGTCATTGACCTCTTAGTAACAAGATTTAAAGAAATGTTTCATTCATGACGAAAAAATATCTCACCCAAGAATCCAAAAATGCTATTAAAATGACAATAAAAATTGATGCCGAAGGAGCCCTGATTCTCAGAGAAGATCATGAACAAATGTCTGATGCACCTAATACATTTTTTTACACAATAAATGAACACTTCATTGGTACGCCAAGTAATATTAATTTATTTATTCATGATCAATTAAACAATCTTAGATGCCTTACCCTAAGTGATTTTGCCTGGTACAAGAACATTTTCTTGTCTAGAGTGATGACAAGAGATGATAGTAACAACACTTTTGGAAACAAAAATTCATAAATGGCTTACCCAATCTGTTTGCCTGTAAAATCAGGATTGTCCTTAGTGATGACATAGAAAACATACACTATAATGGTCTCACCTATGGTTCCATTATCACAACAATTCGAAAAGACGGTTTGAAAATGTGTATCGATATGAAAACCAACAAACAAATTCAAAATGAAAAGAAAATAACCAAATATGAATGATAAAGTTTATGTGAACAATATGGCTTGCCTGCTATTGCACCATCACAAAAACATAAGAAATATACTCACCTAGACTTTAATCCTAGAATAACTTACAAACTCCATAGGAAGAAATTTCACAAACAAAGAAATAATAATTTTGAAAAACATTACTCTAAGGATAAAAATCACCCTAAAAGAAAAAAAAATAAACAATTTTATGATAAAAGTAAAATGAAATATTTTAAATGTGGTCAATATGGTCAATTTTCCAATACCTGCTAAGTCAAGAATAGAAGAAACCAATTGAAGATTTCTGATGAAGAAAAATAAGATTTGCTTAAAATAATTGAATCCATAGATTATTATGAAACTAGTAAAGAAGAATTTGAAGAATTTGATTCTACAGATTCTAATGATTTGAAATCCTCAAATTCTGACAGTGATTCTCCTGATGTCTCTATGGAGTGCAAGAATAACTGTTGTCAGAAATCTGTAAATGTTTTGACAAAAAATGAGGAACAAGAAAATCTTCTACTAGATTTAAGTAGTAGAATTGATAATCCTATGTTAAAACATGAATACCTTAAGAGACTTAGAAACGTTATCCAAAAGAAAGAAAATATGAAATATAATAATAATAATACGGTAAGCCTTTCTCAAACCCTTGAAAAATTCAATAAAGTTAGAAGAAAATATAATGAAACTACTCTTCAAGAGCTTCAAAAAGAGATAAAAATAGTAAGAATGAAATAAAAAAATTGAAAGATTCAAACTCAGAAATAACAAAAAAATCAAGTCTCATAAAAATAGAAAATATAACTAATAACCAAGAGTTGAGTGAACTAGGAGAACCTAGTAAGCCCCTATTACTTCCGATAATGAACTTGAAGAACCTATTATCAACATACAAAATGATGACAACTTCTTACAAATCCTTAATCACATCAAACTTAAGAAATGGTGCATAATAGTCAGAGTTATTATCCAAGACTTTGAAATTACTTCTATAGCCCTAAAGGACTCAGGAGCTGACCTAAATTTTACGTAACAATGACTTGTTCCTACAAGTATTTCAAGAAGACTAAAGACACTTTGACTTTTGCCAATGGTATTCATATGCATATGAATTATGAAGTCCTAAAAGTCCATATATATAATGGCAATGTGTATTTTAAGACATCATTTGTCTTACTAAAGAACATGTCGCATAAATATATTTTAAATTTACCATTCATTTCTCAATTGTATCATTTCTCAACACAACACATTTCTCAATTGTATCATTTCTCAACACAACATGTTGAAATCATTACCTACCCTATGGATTAAGCTAGCAAATTTAAATTTCTTTCTTTTTCTCATAATGAGAAATTGAAAGCTTTGAAACAAAATTCAATCAACAAAATTGTGAATTTAATTCATTGTAAAGAGAAGCAATTATTCTTCAACATGAAGTAAATTTCAAAAGAATTGAAGAATAACTTTAGAATCCTATTCTGAAAAAAAAATTTAAAATCTTTGAAGAGAAAATTTGTGAAGAATTATGTGCTAATATTCCTAATGCCTTCTGACATACATGGTCAACCTACCTTACATCAAAGGATTTGATAAAAAATCTAGTCCTTTCAAAGGCACGACCAATTCAAATGAACTCTGAAATGCTTGAATTCTACAAAAAGAAATTGCAGACCTCCTTAATAAAAATATTATTGGAAGGAGCAAATCTCCTTAGTCATGTTCTACCTTTTATGTTCAAAAGGCTTGTGAAATTGAACGAGGAGTTCCTAGGATAGTCATCAACTATAAGCCCCTTAATAGTGTTTTAGAATGGATAAGATATCCAATTCCTAACAAGAAGGACTTGATTAACATACTAGGAGATGCTGTTGTATTCTCAAAATTTGACATAAAATTTGGATGTTGGCAAATCTAAATAAATGAGAGATAAATATAAAACAGTATTGTACTTCCTTTTGGCCACTATGAATGAAATGTAATGCCATTTGCGCTTAAAAATGCCCCCAGTGAATTTAGAATATAATGAATAAAATTTTCAACTCATTTATTGATTTTATAACTGTCTATGTTGATGACGTTCTTATATTTTCTAAATCTATTTTCAACACTGGAAACATCTCGAATTGTTTGCCAAAATAATAAAACAAAATGGTTTGGTTGTTTTTGCAAGCAAAATCAATTAATTTTAATCTAAAATTAAATTTCAGAGATCCAAGGTCCATCATTTTATTATTAAGCCAATTGATCGTGTTATACAATTCGCCGAAAATTATCCAGATGAAATCCTGGACAAAACCAATTATAATGTTTCTCAGAATCTCTCAATTACATCTCTGATTTCTATAATAATTTAAGAATTGACAACAAATGACTATTTGAGAGACTCAAGAAAACCCCCACCATTGTCTCCTATCCATGCCAATTTAATTAAAAAGATCCCATGTTAAGTCTATTAGCTATTTTGGCATCCTTATTGTTAATTCCTTCAGAATTGTCTGGAATAATACCTCTAAACAAAGATATGTTGGTATCCTATTAAAAAAATTTATCGAGAAGTGCCTGAATAAATTGTCAGGTTTACCTCTAGTACTTGGTCTCAATCACAAGTTAATTATAATACTATTAAAAAAGAAATCTTGGCTGTTGTATTGTATGTTAAAAATTCTAAGATGACTTATTAAATAAAAAAGTTCTCTTAAAAATTGATTGTAAATACGCAAAACACCTTTTGGAAAAAGGATGTTAAAAATAATGCTTTCAAACGCGTGAATTCATACAAGGTAAACAATATGGGGTCTAAACCCCAAGCTAGGGCCCTCAAGGCCTGAGTTGAAGGGGAGTCATCTACTCAACAATTGACCCTCAAGGCTCAAATTGAAGAGGAGTTTTCTACTCTTAACCAAGCCCAAATGAAAATCCTTGGGTCCTTCAGACCCAATTACCAATAAGTCATGGTCAACCAATTTGATCATTTTTCAATTTCCAACATTTTGAGGCCCAATCCCTCAACAACCTATAATAAAATACAAAAATCATCCCCATATGTTTAAAAAAGTCCCAGCAAAAATGTCTTTTATGTTGAGCCCTTATTTGCCAATTTAAAAGGCCCAACCCAAATTGCTAGAACTCATTTCATTCCAGACTTCCATTTTGTCCCAGGTCACAAGGACATGAATCTCAGTTTCTATAGAAATATCCTGTTAGCAACTAAATCCGTAAATTTTAATTCAATAAAAAATACTGAAGGAATCATTCCTTCTACATTCTCAAAATTATGAACATTGAGGATTGGAAAGCTCATCCTTCATTTTTCATAACTCTTTTAAACAAAAAATACAATTATTCTGACTACATTGATGCATGAAATACATTATTCATACATCAAAATGTTGAGTTTTAACACTCATGGTTTTTAAATTTTGATAAAAGTTTCAAATTTGATTTTTCAAATTGGTTCCTGAGATAGTGGTCCATTTACGGTCCCATTTTAGAATTATTAACTATTGATTTTCAACAAGGTTTTAATTTTTTCTCAAAACTATACAAGCCCTCACTAACTGAATCCTCCTTCCCTCAGCTTCTTTGCTTTTCAAGCAAATATAAAATACATTGGATACTGAAATGACAATATGCCATAGAAAATAGGATTCTTACTGAACAATATTTCATCAAGAGGTGGGGTGGATTTATTACCCAAAAAATTATGCCTCCATTAACCAAGATTTTACAAATACTTACCCTCGCTTGAAATTAGCAAACTCTTTTACCCAGACTCTATTAAGAATTAAAATAGTAAATGAGTCCATTAGCCGGACCCCAAAAATAAAGGAAGCCTAATCCAACTCTTCCAAAGAGTCAAAGCCCACTTTCTCCAAAGGAAAGTCAAAATCCTCAAATCCCAAATCCAAACTCAAGAAAAAATTGATTGAATAACTGCTTCTTCTTTTAGAAGACAAAGTAATTATGACTCAGAATCTTTTGTGCAATGAAACCATTCAACAAAAACAAATACCCAGGAAGCCCAATCTACCAAAAACTTTGCCATCTAGAAAATATTTGTTTGGGAGCAATATTTTTAACATCTTTTTTCAAAACATGTTTTGCAGATTTACAATCAATTTTTAAGAGAACATTTTGATTTAATAAGCATCTAAGAATTTTTAAAAACACAATACAACAACCAAGATTTATTTTTTAATAGTACTATAAGTAATCTATGATTCAGACCAAGTACCAGAGGTAAACCTGACAATTTGTTATGGCTTTTGGAAAAACATTTTGTAACATGATACACCCATATCCGAGTTCAGAGGCATTAATATGGAAAAATTTGAAGGAACTAACAGTAGGGATGCCAAGAAAGGGAATTTCCTAAACATGGGATTTAATCTTTTTAACTAAATTGGTAGGGACATGAGTCCATGGTTGGGGGGTGGGGTAGTCTGTCAAATAGTGGTCTGCAGTCAGAAACGTTGTAGTTGGTTTTTATCCAGGACTTCATCTGAAATTTTTTCAACAAATTACATGACACGATCAATTGGCTTAGTAGTAGAATGATGGGCCAAGAATCCTATAAATTTGATTTCAGATTAAAATAATTTGTTTTTGCTTGCACAAATAACTAAACCATTTTGTTTTTAACATTTTTGCAAACAATTCGAGATGTTTCTAGTGCTGCTCAATATATTTAGAAAGTATAAGAACATCATCAATGTAGATAATTGAAAATCAGTAAATAGGTTGAAAATTTCATTTACTATATTTTGAAATTCACTGGGGGCATTTTAAACTCAAATGGCATTACATTCCATTCATAATGACCAAAAGCAGCTACAAATGTAATTTTATATTTATCTTTCTATTGATCAAGTCCCTTTTGTTAGGAATTGAATATCTTATCTATTTTGAAACATTATTAAGGGGTTTGTAGTTGATGACTAACCAATAAACTCCTCATTCAATTTCACTAGTATTTTGAACATAAAAGGAAGAACATGACCAATGAGGTTTGCTCCTGATGATATTATTTTTGTTAAGAAGGTTTGTAATTTTCTTTTTGCAGAATTCGAGCATTTTAGAGTTCATCTGAATTGGTCGTGCCTTTGTAGGGATGGGCTTCTTATCAAATCTTTGATGTAAGGTAGGTTGACCATATGTTACTGTCTATGCCCGAAGGTATTAGGAATGTCAACATATAATTCTCTATAAAATTTCTCTTCAAAGATTTTAATTTGTTTATGATAAATGGGATTATGAAGTTGTACTTCAATTCGTTTGAAATTTACTTCCTCTTGAAGAAAGCATAATTGTTTTTCTTTACAAGAAATTAAATTCAAGGTTTTGTAGATTGTTTTTAGTTTCAAAGTTTTCAATTATTCATTATGAGAAAAAGAATGAAATTTAAATTTGATAGGTTTATCCATAGGGTAGGTAATGATTTTGGCATGCTCTGTTGTGAGAGGATATAATAGAGAAATGAATTGTAAACCTCTAATAATTTTATCCGACATGTTTTTTACTAAGACAAATGATGTCTTGAAACACACATTTTCTTGGCGAATATGGACTTTTGGGACTTTATAATTGATATGCATACGAGTACCATTGGATGAAGTCAAAGACTCTTTTGTTTTCTTGAAGTACTTGATAGGAACAAGTCATTCCTGCATACAATTTAAGTAAGCTCCTGAGTCATTAGGGCTATAGAAGTGATCTCAAAGTCTTGGACAATAACTCTGATCACTATGTGCTATTTCTTAAGCTTGATGTGATTAAGGATTTGTAAGAAGTTGTCATCATTTTGTATGTTGATAATAAGTTCTTCAAGTTCATTATCAGAATGGATACGGGTCTTACTAGGTTCTCCTAATTCGCTGGACTTTTAGTTTTTAATTAAAATTTCTATTTTTAAAAGATTTATTTTTTTCTCAGTTTGAATCTTTTAATTCTTTTATTTCATTCTTAATGTTTTTATCTCTTTTTGAAGCTCTTGAAGAGTAATTTCCTTACTTTTCTTTTAAATATATTAAAATTTTCAAGGGTTTGAGAAAGGCTTACAATATTATTATTGAATTTCGTATTTTCTTTCTTTCGGATAACTTTTCTAAGTCACTTAAGGTATTCTTGTTTTAACTCAGGATTATCAATTCTACTAATTGAATCTAGTAAAAGAATTTCTTGTTCCTATTTTTTGTCAAAACATTTACAGGTTTTTAACTACAACTATCTTTGCATCCCATAGAGATGTCAGGAGAATCACTGTTAGTACTTGAGGATTTCAAATCGTTCGAATTTATAGAATCAAATTCATCATGACTAGTTTCATAGTAATCTATGGTTTAAATAATTCTAAACAAATCTTATTTTTCTTCATAAAAAATCCTTAATAGGTTTATTCTAGTCTTGAATTTGTTTATTTATTTTCATATCAATACACATTTTCAAACCCTCTTTTTGAATTGTTGCTATGATTGTAACATAGGTGAGGCTATCCTAGGTCATCACTAAATACAATTCTAATTTTATGGGCAAACAAATTGATTAAGCCATTTATGAATTTTACTTTCTGAAAGGGTTGATTACTATCATCCCTTGTCTTCACTCTGGTAAGAAAATGTTCTTGTACCAGTCAAAAGCACTTAGGGTAGACCATCTAAGATTGGTCCATTGATCATGAATACGTGATGTAATATTACTTGACGTACCAATGAAGTATTCAATTATTGTGTACAAAAGTGTATCAAGTGCATCAGACATTTGTTCCTGATCTTCTCCGAGAATCAACGCTCCTTTGACATTAATTTTTATTATGTTTTAATAGAATTTTTGGATTCTTGGATGAGATACGTTTCCCACCAGGAATGAGATATTCTTGTAAATCCTATGACTAAGAGGTTTATGACCTCAGTATGTGGCAAATCATGGCTAGTGATGTAACTATTAGCTATCATAACCATGTATTGTAACATATTGAGCACTTGCCATTCTGAAAGGCCATCAATATTTCATTCATACAATTTTTCAGAAGAGACATAAAATTGATTTACTAAAGAAGATTTAGAAATTTTAATCTCCCGAGGAATAGGCCTTTTATGCCATTTTCTTTCTAGTTTATGATTTTTAGATTTTTGCCTAAATTGTTAATGATGGAGGATTCATAGGTAGAATTGGACTTATGGCTATCAGAATCAGAATCATGGTCTTCATTAATCACCTTAACTGAAGAGGATGACTCGACATACCTGCTTTTTAGCTCTTGAAGCATTTGTTCAATCTTTTTATTGAGAGGAAGAATTTTTAGAGTATTTTATTAGAAAGATTTATGAAATGGGTTTTAGTTTCTCCTAAGGCTAGGGAATTTTCTGCCTTAGATACAGGAGATCATGTACCTTATTCTCTATTATGTCCAATTGTGATTAAATTTCGATTGGTGTAATTAAGTTGTTCAACGAGCTTTTATTAGGCTCACTCTCATTAGAAATTTTAAAAGGAGAGACAATAATAAATATTTTTTATGATTAATAATAATTTGTTCAGGTGGGGGATGAGTAGCAGGCACCCAACTAACATCCCTTTTGACCGATTTTGTCTTAGAGATGACTTAAAATTTTTTCTCATAAATATCCTAAAAAAAATCACACCGTCCTCTTCAAGATGTTGATTACATTCAAAAAAATATGGATGGTACTGTTAAAATAAATTCCAAACCTTTCATATCCAATCCCGAAATTTAAGATCTAACAATTAGAACTAAAATTAAAAATTTTAAAAATGAAAAATATAAGACTTAAAAGTGTAGACATAAAACCCTAGGTTAGTCAATCAATCTTTGATGATAAGACCGAACGGTCTTATGGTTGTGAAACTCCTACTGCCTCATATTTCCAAGGAGTCTTTCCTCATGTTCATCCTTAGCTCTTAGTCCTAACTATAGGCACTTTAAGACATGAATACAAGCCTGATTAGGAAAGATTAGCACAATACATGAATGACCCAACCAACCATAATAGACGCAATAAGTATAGGGAAACCTATAATATTTTTCCTATAATATGGATCAAAAAAAAATTATCATTGCTGAATGGAAAACATTTATGTAAGAATTCAGGACTAATATATTTTTCTCTCTATCTTCCTCTCTCTCTCAGTCTCTCTCTCTCAATGTCTTATTCTATAACTATCTGACTATCTATCTCCCTCATTTTCTCCCTCTCTTTCTTTCTCTCTCTCTCTCTCTCACACACACTATCTATCTCTCTCTCTCTCTCACTCTCTCTAACTATCTCCCCCCTCACACACACACACACACACACACACTCTCTTTATCGTCTCTCTCCCTCCCTCCCTCTTGCTCTCTCTCCTCTATTTTTATCCCTCCCTCTCTCTCTCATACTCACACACACACTCTCTCGCTCATTCTCTCTCTCACCCATTCTCTCTTTCTCTCTCTCATTCTCTTTCTCTCTCTATCTCCCTCTCTCTCTCACACACTCTCTCTCATTCACTTTCTCTGTATCCATCTAACTATCTATCTATCTCCCTCATTCTCTCCCTCTCTCTTTCTCTTTCTCTCTCTCTATCTCTCACTCTCACACTATCTATCTCTATGTCTCTCTCTCTCTCACTCACACTCTCACTCCCTCCCTAACTATCTCCCTCTCTCTCTCTTTCACACACACACTCTCTCTCATTCTCTCCCTCTCTCTCTCTATCTCTCTCTCTTTCTCACTCTCACTCACTCACTCACTCTCTCGCTCTCTCTCTCTCGCTCTTAGTCTCTCTCTCTCACCCGCTCACTCTATATCCCTCTCACTCTCTCTAGCTCTCTCTCATACTGACTCTCTCTCCCTCTCTATCGCTCACTCTAACACTCTCTCCTTCTTCTCTCTCTCTCTCACACTCTCTCTCAATCACTCTCTCTCACTTTTTCTGTATCTATCTATCTATCTCCCTCATTCTCTCCCTCTCTATCTCTCTCTCTCTCACTCTCACACTATCTATCTCTCTCTCTCTCACACACTCTCCCTCACTCTCTCTCTAACTATCTCCCCATCTCTCTCTCTCTCTCACACACACACACACACACACACTCTCTCTCTCTCCCATTCTCTCCTTCCCTCTCACTCCCTCTCTCTCTCTCTCTCTTTATTGCTTCCCCACTACCTCTCTCTCTCATTGTCTCTCTCTCCCTATCGCTCAGTCACTCTCTTTCTCTCACTCCCTCTCTATCCATCTCACTCTCTCTCATTCTGTTGCGCTCTCATACACACACATACACACACACTCTCTCTCATTCTTTGTCTCTCTCACTCTCTCTCTTGCTCACTCTCTTTCTCTCTCTCTCTTTATCATTCTCCCTCTCTCTCTTGCTCTCTCTGTTGCTCATTCTCTCTCTCCCGCTCTCTCTCTTTCTCCTTACCTCTTACACTATCTCCCTCTCTTTCTCCCTCTTTCTCTCACTTCTCTCTCTATCTACCTTTCTATCTATCTATATCTCTCCCTCATTCTCTCACTCTCATTCTCTCTATCTTTCTCTCTTTCTCTCTATGTCTATCTCTATCTGCCTCTCTCTCCCTCTCCCTCTATCTCTCTCCATCTCACTCTTTCTCACTCTCTCTCTCATTCTCTCTATCTATCACACACACTCTCTCTCCCTCGCTCTCCTTCACTCACTCTTTCTTTATCCCTCTCTCTCTCTCTTGCTCTCTCCCTCTCTCATTTTATCTCTCCCCCTCTCTCTTTTTCTCTATCTCTATCTCTATCTCCCTCTCACTCTCTCAATCTCTCCCTCTCCCTCTCTCTTTCATTCTCTCTATCTATCTATATATCTATCTCCCTCATTCTCTCCCTCTCCTTCTCTATCTCCCTCATTCTCTCCCTCTTTCTCTCTATCTCTATCTCCCTCTCCCTGTCTCTCATTCTCGCCCTCTCTCCCTCTCTGTCTCTCTATCTATCAATCTTTTTCTCTCCGTCATTCTCTCCCTCTGTCTCCCTCTCTTTCTCCCTCTGTCTCCCTCTCTCCTTTTTCACTCTCACACTATCTCTCTCTTTACCGCTCTCTCTCTCTCTCTCTCTCGTTCTCTCACTCCCTCTCTCTCTTTCTCTTTATCTCTATCTCCCTCTCTCTCCCTCTCTCTTATTCTCTCTCTCATCTCTCTGTCTATCTATCTATCTCTCTCCCTCTCCTGCTCTCTCTCTCTCTTTCTCTCTCTATCAATATCTCCCTCTCTCTCTCCCCCTCTCTCTATATATCTATCTATCTATCAATTTATCTCCCTCATTCTCGGAATCTCGCTCTCCCCCTCTCTCCCTCTCTGTCCCTCTCTCTCCATCTCACTCTCCCTCTTTCTCTATCTCTCCCTCTCTCTCTCACTCACTCTCTCACACACTCTCCCTCTCTCATTCACTCTCCCACACACTCTTTCTCCCTCCCTTACTCTCTCGCTCTCTTTATCTCCCCCTCTCTCTCTATCGCCACCTTTCTCTCTGTCCCACTCACTCTCTCACTCTCATTCTCCCTCTTTCTCTATATATCTCTCTCTCCCACTCACTTTCTCTCCCTCTGTCCCTTTCTCTCTCTATATGCCTTTCTCTCTCTGTCTCTGTCTCTCTCATTCGCTCTCTCACTCACTCACACTCCCTATGTCTCTCTCTCTCGCTCGCTCCCTCTCTCAGCTTTTCTCTCCCTCTCTCTCTCATTCTCCCTCTCACTCTCTATCCATCTATCTCTCACTCTTTTTTCTCTCTCCCTCTCTCTATCAATCTATCTCTCTCCCTGATTCTCTCCTTCCCTCCCTCTCTCTTTGTCTCTCCCCCTCTCTCTCTTTATTTCTGTCTCTCCCTCATTCTCTCTCTCTCTCTCTCCCTCTCTCTATCTTTCTCTCTCTCCCTCTCTCACCCTCTCTCTCCCTCATTCACTCTCTTTCCCTCTCTCTATCTTTCTCTCTCTCCCTCTCTTCCTCTCTCATTCTCTCTCTATCTCTCTCTCGCTCGTACATACACACAGAAACACAGTCTCTCCTTTTCTCTCTCTTTCTTTCTCTGACTCTCTAACTCTCTCAATCTCACACATTCTCTCTCTCTCCGTCTCTTTATATCGCTCCTTCTCTTTCTCTCCCCCCTCTCTCTCGCTCTATCTCTCTATCTCTCACTCTCTCTCGCTCTCTCTCCTTCCCTCTCTCTCACTCTCAGTTTAACACACACTCTCTCTCTCACACACACACACACATTCTCACTCTCACACACACACTCTCTCTCATTCTCTCCCTCTCTCTCTGTCTTTCTCTCTTTCTCTCTCTTTCTCTCTTTCTCTTTCACTCTCTATCTCGCTCTCTCTCTCTCTCACTCTATTTATCTCCCCCTCTCTCTCATTCTCTCTCTCATTCACTCTCTCTTTCTCTCTCACCCTCCCTCTCTCTCTCATTATCACTCTCTATCTCGCTCTCTCTCCTCTCTCTTTATCCTTCCCCCCTCTCTCTCTCATGCTCAGACACACTCTCTCTCTCGCTCATTCTCTCTCTCTCTCTCATTCTCTCTTTCAGTCATTCTCTTTCTCTCTCTCATTCAGTCATTCTCTTTCTCTCTCTCATTCTCTCACTCTCTTTCATTCTCTCTTTCACTCATTCTCTTTCTCTCTCTCATTCTCTCACTCTCTTTATCGCTCTCTCTCTCTCACTCTCTTGCAATCTCTCTCCCTCTCTCTTGCAATCTCTCTCTCTCTTATTCTCTCTTTCACTCATTCTCTCACTCTCTCTTATTCTCTCTCTCTCTTTATCACTCTCTCTCACTCATTCTCTCTCTCTTTCTCTCTCATTCTCTCTCTCAGTCATTCTCTCTCTCTCTCTAAATATATATATATATATCGCTCCTCTTTCTCTCCCTCTCTCTCGCATTCTCTCACTCATTCTCTCTCTCCCTCTCTCTCTCTCCCACACTCACTCTATGTCTGTCTCTCTCACCCTTTCTCTTTCTCATTATCACTCTCTATCTCGCTCTCTCTCTTCTCTCTTTATCCCTTCCTCTTTCTCTCACGCTCACAGACACTCTCTCTCCCTTTCTCACACAAACTCTCTCTCTCTCATTCTCCCTCTATCTTTTTGTCGCTCTTTATCGCACTCTCTCTCTTGCAATCTGTCTCTCTTCCTCTCTTTTCTCCCTTTCCCTGTCTGTCTCTATCTATCTCTCTTCCACATTCTCTCCATTCCTCTCTCTTTCTTTATCTTTCTCTATCCCTCTCTCTATCTCTCTCTCTCTCATTCTCTCTATCTGTCTCTCTGACACACACACAAACAGACACACACACACTCTCTCTCATTCTCTCTCTTTATCTCCCCCCTCTCTCTCTCATTCTCTCTCTCCCTTTCCCTCTCCCACACTCACTCTCTCTCTTTCTCTCTCTCATTATCACTCTCTATCTCTCTCTCTTACACTCTCTCCTTCTTCTCCCTCTCTCTCATTTTCTCTCTCTATCGCTCTCCCTCTCCCTCTCTCTCAATCTCTCTCTCATTCTCTCTCTCTCAATCTCTCTCTCATTCTCTCTCTCTCTCTCTCACACACACACACACACACGCTCTCTCTCACTCTCTAATTTTCTCTCCCTCTCTCTCTCACACACACACTCTCTATTTATTGCTCTCTCTCTCCCTTTCTCTTTCTCTCTATCTCTATCTCCCTCTCTCTCTACCTCTCTCTCTTTCCCTCTCGCTCTTATTCTCTCTCTCTCTCAATCTATCTATCTATCTATCTCCCTCTCCTGCTCTCCCTCTCTCCTTCTCTCTTTCTCTCTATCTCTATCTCTCCCTCCATCTCTATATCTATCTAATTATCTACCAATTTCTCTTGCTCATTCTCTCACTCTCTCTCCCTCTCTATATCTCTCCATCTCACCCACTTTCTTTCTCTTTCTCTCCCTCTCTCTCAGACTCACTCTCTCTCTCTCACTCACTCTCTCTCTCTCACACACACACACACACACACTCTCTCTCTCCCTCTCTCTCGCTCTCTTTATCTTCCCCTCTCTCTATCTCTCTTTATCGCCACCTCTCTCTATCCCACTCACACACTCTCTCATTCTCCCACTTCCTCTCTCACTCACTCTCTCTCCCTCTCACTCTTTTTCCCTCTCTCTATGTCTCTCTCTGGCTCTGTCTCTCTCATTTTCTCTCTCACTCACTGACTCACTCTCTCTCCCCCTCTCTCAATCCCTCTCTCCCTCTCCCTCACTCTCTATCTATCTCTCTCCCTCATTCTCTCTCTCTCCCTCTCTCTCTGTCTTTCTCTCTCTCCCTCTCTATCTCTCATTCAATCTCTCTCCCTCTCTCTCTCTTTCTCTCTCTCCCTCTCTCTCTATCTCTCGCTCGTACATACATACAGAAACACAGTCTCTCCTTCTCTCTCACTTTCTTTCTCAGACTCTCTAACTCTCTCAATCTCACAGACTCTCTCTCTCCCTTTCTTTATATCGCTCCTTCTCTTTCGCTCCCCCCTCTCTCTCACTTTCTCTCTATCTCTCGCTCTCTCTCCTTCCCTCTCTCTCACTCTCACTTTAACACACACACTCTCTCTCTCTCACACACACACACACACATACTCACTCTCACACACATACTCTCTCTCATTCTCTCCCTCTCTCTCTGTCTCTCTCTCTTTCTCTCTTTCAATCTCTGGGTAGAGTAATGTCTATCCACCTAATAATTTTGGAAATATTTGCATTGCTTCGATTGAATTGAGTCAAAAGAGTTTAGTTTTTAGGATTTCTATCGATAGCTTGGAAATTCATATTAGTTTTGGTAAGTTTGCAATGAATTCTAGGTATCAAAGCTAAAGGATGTACCCTTTTAAGAATTTCATTACCACTAGTCTTTATATTCAAGGATAAGACCTTTAGAATATGAGGATCAAGCAAACTAACAGACAAATCAGGAAAGCAATCAAAATGAATTGGACCATTACAAAGAGAAGATTCGATTAATCTTAAAATACTGTCATTAATATTAGTAAATCTTGCATCATGCGAGGCTCACAAGACATAGGCAATTAGGCTTTTTTGTGAGTGGTTTTAGTCCAATTTAGACTAAACCAAAGTGAAGGAAATTGTATCATTCTTCAATGTGATGTTTAATAGAATTGGAGGAGAAAAATTGACAAGTTCCATGGTATTTTCCTATAACATATATTTTTTTCAATTGTTTCAACATGATAATGTGGCTTAAAAGAAGCTAATGACCATGTTGACCTATAATGTTTTTACTAGGTACATTAGGCATATTCCATACCTTACGATCTACATTATCATCAATATAATATTCAACATGTTCTTTATTTGTTATACCAGAAATTATATTTATTGTAGATCTACTACTAGAGAAGAATTACTTCTAAATAACATAGTCATACTTCTAGTTTACTAGATTATTCTTATGTCTACAAATTTCCTTATTTACTTTGATCAATGAATCTGATATGACTTCAAAACCTTCCTATATAGTTCAAGCTCTTCACCCTTACCCTCTAATAGCTACCCTAACCACATGATTTAATGCCTCACAAAGGGTCTTACTAGGTACCTCAAAAAAATAGATAGCAACTAATACGTCAGAATCATAGATTAAAAATATTAAAATAATAAAAAATAATTAAACATATTAATAACCAACCACTTGGATGAAAAATCAGATAAATAGAAATAATTAAGCAAGCAGGCCAGTAAATAACAATAACCAACCACGTTTGACTTTGATTCCAAATGGGCAGAATAACGATTAATTAAAGATGATAAAGTAAATAATAGTTAGAGTTAATACTGATAAATTTAAAGACAAATTTTCTGATGTGGAAGATTCTTTATTTTAAGGCAACACAGAGCATACTTGTCAAAGTAATAAAATAATTAAAGACAAAACATAAAATTAAGAAGTGAAATATTTATTGAATGATCAATAATTTGAAGACTTATAAGATTGAAAATATTTATAACTATTAACTAGTGCTCCCGCTCACTAATTAATGTTATAAAAAAAAGATTACCAAAAGGAGGAGAAAGAGGAGATGAGAGCTATGTTTTTCAAATCAAGTTTTTTCTCTCAAAGTGAGTAATGAGTGAAACCAAGTTATGAACTACAAATGGAAGAGGGCAGTCTATTTATAGGCAAAGAGAGTGGAGTTCGACGGGAACCCATCACAAACTTGAGATACTCTTTTGTACTAAAGTAAAATACAATTTACATTGCACTATTCTTTCCTACTAAAGTAAAATACACTTTACATTGTAGCTTTTGACAAAATCATGAGTAAAAGACAACTAACCATCTAATCTTTTCACAACTTGCATCTTATCTCTCATCATTTTACAAAAGAAAACAAAATACAAAGATTCTTGATAATTGCTATCTTGATCATTGCTTCAAGTTGGAGAGTTGTCATCTTGATATATTGAAATTTTCTTCAAATTGGAGAATTGCTTTTCTTGATATCTTGATAATGTCTCTTTCTTTCATTATTGGAGTTTTGACATTTTGTCAAAAGTAAGTTCCTTTATTGTTACTTTGTCATCTTGATATCTTGAAAGGTGATTCAAATTGAAGAATTGATTTTCTTGATATCTTAATAGTAACTCTTTCTTTTATTGTTGGAATTTTGGCATTTTGCCAAAAGTGAATTCTTTTATTGTTACTTTTTCATCCATTGTTGAAGTTTTGACAATTTTTTCTAAAAGTAAATTCTTTTATTTTTACTTATTCATCATCACTTAGGTGGACTTCTTCAAATGGATCTTGGAAATTTGGAATGGGCCATAAGCCCGTTGGGATAGGTCACAACCCTTTTGGGCGCTTTGGGTCTTCAATTGTTGAAGGGAAACTTTTTTGGTAGATTGTGCTTCCTAGGTATTTAATTTTATTAAATGGTTTGACTCCACAAAAGATTATGAATCAGAATTAATATTGTCTTTTAGATGAAGAAGTACTTATTAAATCATTTTTCACTTGAGATTGGATTTGGGTTTTGAGGATTTTGACTTTCCTTTAAAAGAAGTGAGCTTTGACTCTTTTGAAGAGTTGGATTGGGCTTGCTTTATTTGTGGGGCCTAGCTAATGGGCTCATTAGTTGTTAATGGAGTCTGGGTAAAAGCGTTTGCTAATTTCAATCGGGGGTGAGTATTTGCAAAATCTTGGTTAATGGAGGCAATAAATTTTTAGGTATTAAAATTTTCTCACCACTTGATGAAATATTGTCAGGTGAGAATCCCATCTTCAATTACGTATTTCTATTTGAGTATCCAAAGTATTTTATATTTGCTTGAAAAGAAAAGAAGCTGAGGGAATGAGGTTTCAATTAGCGCGAGCTTGTATAATTTTGAGAATAAATTAAAACCTTGTTGGAAATCAGTTGATAATAATTCTAAGATGGGACCATGGATGGACCACCATCTCAAGAATCAATGTGGAAAACTAGATTTAAAATTTTATCAAAATTTAAAAACGATGAGTGTGAAAATTCAACATTTTGATGTAGGAATATTGTATGTCATGGCATCAATATAGTCAAAATAATTGTATTATTTTTTTGTTTAGAAGAGTTTTAAGAAAAGAAGGATGAAGGAAGATGATCTTTCCTTCAGTATTTTTTATTAGGTTAAAATTTACAGATTTAGTTTCTAAGAGGATATCTTGGTGAAACTGAGGTTCTTGACCTTGTGATCTAGGACATAATGGAAGTCTGGAATGAAATGAGTTTTAGAAATTTAGGGTGAGTCTTTTAAGCTGATAAATGGGGGCTTAATATAAATAGATTTTTACTGAGACTTTTTTTTGAATATACAGGGTGTTTGTATTTTGTTGTATTAGTTGAGGGATTGGGCCTCAAAAGATTGGGAAATTGGAAAATGGTCAAATTGGTTGACCGAGACTGGTTGATAATTTGTTTGAAGAACCTAAGGATTTCCAATTGGGCTTGGTTATGAGTATAAAACACTTCCTTAATTTGGGCCTTGAAGGCTAATTGTGGAGTAGATGACTCCCCTTCAACTCGAGCCTTAAAGGCTCTAGCTTCTAGGATTTGTAAGTTCTTCTAGGATCAAAGTATCGGTGAGTGAGTTTTGCAGCCCTATATAGTAGTAAGTTCCATGCAAATATTATGGCTTCAGTACAGATTCATGAAGAACAATCATCTATGTTTTCCTGAATATGTTTTTTTTTTGTTGCTGCAGGGATTTTATGGACCTGTTATGTCTCAAGCATCAAAGGTGTTGTTTACAATGCTCCAAGTTTTAATGCTTGTTGCAATATATTTGTTCTTTTTTTATCTCATCTCTTGTTTTAACACAAGAATTTTTTCTTCTAGTTTTGATATCATATTTTAAGTGGTTCTATGTAAATATACTTCCAAGCATACCTTAGCATATGTTAAGTGCATACGTAGTATTTTAGTTGAGTTTTAGTCTAGTTAGTTGGTTATCTCTTGTATAAACTTGTCCTACTCTGGTTGTCTTTGCTAGAAAAATAGTGGTTGTTGTGCGAATCAAGAAAATATATTACTCGAAAAGAAGATAAAACATGTTGTTGAATATATTTTAAAATGAGGTGTGACAAGCCACTGTCTTTAAAACTAATTTTGTGCCCTCATGAGAAGTATCTCGGTGCATCAAGGTTCTCTATGCATCCGGCCTCCAAAATTCAACAGCCTATAGCTACGTTCTTCCACACGTACACTCACAATAGAGGAACCATCGATATCATATACCATATCTAACATAGAATATTATAGATTTATTGATTTTGAGAAAATTCATATATAACTAACACGTATTTCTTACTTTGGAAGAGAATAATAGCTTTGTTTATATAGAAATTCGAAGAGTGTGTAACATCTCATAAATTAATAATTTTGTGTACTAATTTTCTTAAGAGAAAATTAAATTCTCAAAATAAAAGAATTGGTAAGTCCTTCTCCAAAAAATAAACTCTCCTTTAAATTTGTAACACACAACTAAATTACCAGTAATCCCCCACATGTGTTACAACTTAAAATATTATGCTCGATATTTCTAGAAAAAAAAGTATAAGTGCAGATGTCTAGAAGACTTGGATCTACACCTTGTGTATTCAAAATGCAGTCTACATGAATTTGGTGAACTAAAGTCTTGAACCAAAGACCTTGTACGTAGAATTGACCATCTTGGTACACACATTCATTTCCTATAGCTTTTGGTTCCTAATTAGGGTGGTACGAATAAGCCATGCACCATACCTGGATCTCATGAGTACTCTAGAGAGTAAGCCTTAACCTCTTATAAAAAGAGACCTCACTTTCACACTCACGTAGGTCAACTCCATCAAGTGTATATTATAATTGATACACCACTCAATAAGAGATATGTATTGATTAAGAGTTTAAGCTCAACCTCACAATCATTGAAATCACGTTAATTACTATCCACATGGGGACATAATAGGAAAGTGGAAATTTTGATAGTACTCACTAGAGAATTACCAAGTGAGAACACAATAACCTACTTCATGAAATCTCCAATCACATAGGTTGGGTTGCCATCACTATTAATTCAATTATAGGCTTCAACTCTACCCCCTCAATGTATAATTTACTAGTTTTTTCAACTAGCCCCCTTAATCAGAACATTAATAATATTTTCTGACATCAAATACTTTAGAGTTAACTCAACATTTCATTATAGGTGCCTCACATTTTCAAATATCTAGGCAAATATGTATTCTCTCTAGTCATGACTTTATTTTAACTCGAGCATTTGCAACAATAACAATTAAATCGGAGGAACGAATCTCTCCCTCAAAGTATTTTTACTTGAAGCTTTTAGCATCTCACTAGCCTTTGCTAAAGACAAATTCACATATAATTTTTTTCTATAAGAGTTTGATAATCAATTGAACATTCACTCGCATGTTTATCTAAAAAAAATCTTAACTCTGGATAACACAATATATGATCATCATGACATGATCACAAATAAATATTTCATCATCAAAGTTTGATAACTCAATGAACATTTCATTTTCTGTTCAATTCTCAAATATATCAAAACTTTAGATACGCCAATTAATCATGACAATTTATGCTTGTCATGGAAACCCCCACATTTTCGATGATATGAAAAGTATTTGCACACATATGTAGTGCCACACAATTTCATTGCTTATTAATTTCATTCATCATCTCATTGTTTCTCAAATTGGATGATCTCAATCTGTCAAAGTCAAAATTCATTGGATTTTTATATCATACTCCAACACATCTAGCACCATTGTACCTTACGTACAATAGGAATGCTAACTCAGTAATGCAAAATTATTAAAATATTAGAATCCCCTTGGCATCAAATGCCTACGCACATATAAATCAATGTTGCAAAAATAATAGCACCTTCATAAAAGCAATAAAAATGCTTAACTCATATCACTGAAATATGAGTAAATAGAGTAGCATCAATATTCTTATAAACTATTTATTAAACAATCAATACTCTCAACTGAATCACGACGAGTGCTTATTATATCACCCATGAAAATGCATCTTATGTTGTAAAAGAAAAATCCATGAAAGCGAACTTTCACCTCTAAAAATAAATAAAGCTATACAACACAAAAGATGATGATGCTAGGTTATTCCACATGCCCCAATCATATAATTCATACGCATTATCAGTACTTCAATATTAGGAGCATCTCAGGTTAATTTAAATATTGAAGCCAAAAGATAGAAAAATAAGAGATTGGCCAATAACACATAAAAGATGATAAACTGTCATCTCTAATCTATTTCGAAACTCTTAAAAATTTAGAGTACCCCACATCTTATAAAATTGTGAAATAAAATAATAAGTCTCGATGTTAGGAAAATTTGCAGGGATTTTAATTTATCTGTATGTTCTGTGATTGATACCAAAGTTAAGGCCTCCAAATTCAAAACTCTCTGAAAACCTTTTC
Organism: Datisca glomerata; assembly: GCA_003255025.1. Lineage (NCBI taxonomy): Eukaryota > Viridiplantae > Streptophyta > Magnoliopsida > Cucurbitales > Datiscaceae > Datisca > Datisca glomerata. The sequence goes on from QANY01001734.1 coordinate 54,182, forward strand.
CTAATTGGGAAGCTATTGCTAATTACCAATTTGCTAGAGGGGTAGAATCTGGATAGCTTGAGAAAATTCTATTGACCTGTCTGTTCTTGATTCTACTGGCTAGACCGTACTTTGTAAGCTTGTGCATATTGAAAGCCATGTTACCTATTTGTTTCGTTTGTCTATGCTGCCAACTCCAAGCTGGCCAGGAGATAACTGTGGGCCTCTCTAATCACTCATAAATGCAACTTGCTCCCTTGGTTGATTATGAGAGACTTTAATGTGGTTACTTGCTCTGCTGAGATGGTATGAATGGCTTTAATGACTTCCTGCATCATATTGAGGTTGATGATCTAGCCTATTTTGGATGTCAATTTACTTGGACTAATAAACATCAGGATGGTACCTTTATCATATGTAAGCTGGATAGAGCCCTAGAAAATGCCCACTAGGTGGATAACTTCCCTGATTCCTCATGCCATTTTACCCCCTAGGCATCTTATATCATAGCCCTATTATTATTCAATTGGGGAATAACCAGGCTAAACCAATGACTAGCTTTAAGTTTTTCAACTTCTGGTTTAATAGGGAAAGATTTTGGCCAGCCCCCTTATACAAGCCTGGGCAACTGAGGTCAGGGGTATTGCCATGTTCCAAGTTTGTGCTAAGCTAAAGGCTGTTAAAAAGGCATTAAAAGCTTTCAACCATACATAGTGCAATGACATCTTTTCCAGATCCAAGGTAGCCAGGGCACAATTAGAACATATCCATGAGCTCATTGCAAAGGACCTTACTAAATTGGAGCTTCAGAAACATAAGATGTTAAGCTTGTTCAGAATTTAGTGAGTTGAGAAATGCTGAAGAAAACTTCTTCAAATAGAATCAAGGGTTCAATGGTTGAACTTGGGGGACCAAAATACTCAAATCCTTTTCCAGTGCATGAAGAAGAATAGGATTAGGTCTAAGATTACACATATGTTAGATAATGGTACCATCATTTCTGGCCTGACCAGATCAACATGCATAGTATGCACTGTTATTCTAAACTTCTAGGCTTTCGAAACCCCTAGCTTGATGTTAACTGGAGTATTCTTGAGAGTGCCTTGCCTAATAAGCTCAACTCAGGCCAAGTCTATAGGCAAACTGTTGGAAATCGAGATGCGCAGCGGAGGTGATTTATTTAAAAATTTTATTGATTGAAAAAATAATCACGACGCTTCAAGTTCCAAATTTTTTTTTTGTGAAAAACAAATTTTTTCAACGGATCCATTATATATCTATACATAAAATTAAAGACATCCATAGAAAGTAATAATAGCTCTCGAAGTCTATCAAGCATCCTCGCTATCTTCTAGTAAAACAACGAGCGTAAGATTTCATGAAGAATGAACTGTGAGATCCACACCAAGATCTTCCAAACCAATCCTCAAAACACACTAGGACGTATGTACGCATGTGGAATAAATCAATACACTTTTCTGTCTCTAGATATACTCAACACAGGAGATCTAGAGATTTAGAGAAAGATTTTTTGAGACAGAAATCTTAGAGAGAATTGGAGAACTCACAAAGTTTTGATTAACAAATTAATAACACCAATGATTTCTTAATTAGACCAATGGAACATTATATATACATATTCTAGGTAATGGCTCAATAGATTTTAGGGTTTCTATAAAATAATAAATTATTTACAAATGTGCTATAACAGTCTGCGCCACAATGCAATGTCGTGTGGCACTGCAGTGTTCCGTGAACTACTATATTGTCGTGATACACTACAGAGTCTCACGCACCATTGTAGTGCCGTGTGGCACTACAGTGTGTCACATGCCTCTGTAGAGCCATGTGGCACTATAGTATGTCATATCAATCCCTGATTTAAAAATAAAAAATTGACATGTGGCAGTCTGATATGTCACATGACAATTTTTCTAAATTTATTATTTTATTTTAATAAGATAAATATCCATATATCAGTTAATTCAAAATTAACTTATCTAATCACACATATAAACTAACTTATCTGTTAATTAAAAATTAACAGATTAGTTATTGTAAATTCAAATTATTATTTTATTTTAATTTAATATTATTTAATTTCATAAATCAAATATGTTGTCTCACTTATCGATTAATTCAAACACTAATCGATATAATTAAATAACTTTAATTTCCAAAAAGTATAATAATTAATTTAATTAACTAATTCTTAATTAATTATTTTTACATAATTATCTCATAATTATATACTTGCCCTAGAAACTTAATTCCTTTTACAAGCTAGTCCTTTTATTATGTCCTCAAACATTCACACTCTAAATTGTGTAGTACATAGGTGACTTAGAGATCATAGACCTACAATTCTAAGCTCCAGTAAATCATATTATTAAATAAACTCTTTAATTAAATAATCTTATTTATTAATTATATTATTATTCTACTATAAATATGGAATTGCACTCTTAGTAATTATATAATATATTTACAGAGTAATCTTGTATAGTCCATTGATATAATCAATCCATGTAGTTCTGTCCTTCAATTATTGGTTCGTAAATTAGAGCTGGTCAAAATTACCATTTTACCCTTCTGATTACCTCTTGATCCTTAAGTACAATCAATTCAGTAGTTAACGGTCAATGTATAATTGTATTATAAATTTGAGCTCAATAATCATTCAGTTACAGAACTAGCACTTAAGAGAACCAATATATGATTCGTTAGGAAATTTTTGATTCAAAATCTTGTAAGATCATGTTCCCAGTCATCCATATCATTGAATCTTCAAAACAAAATTCACTAGCCTGTTTTATATGCAAACCTTGATGAGTGAATCAAAAGATCCAGTACACATGTATAGTAGTTTATGACTGTTCAGGAATTAGGCTGATCTACATATAATCATCTGATTGATATGTATTAAATCTTTGTGACAAATAATTAGTTAATAAATATATTAATTCACATCAGTCATGTCCTATATAATCTAATTACATAAAACACCTTCACTAAAATATTTATCCAGATCAGTAATACGGATCTCGATCACATGCATTCAAAATGCTTAGCGAACAGTACTAGCAAACATTCATTAAATATTTCATACTTTAATACGTTGCAGACTATTTTATTCATTATCTAGGATCTTAATCCTCTCGTACTAATACAAGATTATAGTCTCATTTATGAATATGAATTTTTCAAGTATTTATACAAAATACAATTATAAGAAAAATGACTTTTTATTAATTTCAAATTAAAATGTATTTACACATGCTTTGAGGGTACTATACCCAACAATCTCCCACTTGCCTTAAAACAAATGTAGCATCTATCTAAACCCCATATTTCATACATGAGCTTCAAATGACTTCGGAGGAAGTATCTTGGTAAAATGATCAACTAAGTTCTAATCTGACACTATCTTTATAACAATCACATCTCTTCGGTGTATGATCTCTCTTACAAGATGGTATTTCCTCTCTAGGCTACAACTCATCAACCTAAGGTGAATACTGATCTATACGTCGACTTTCGACTGTCCCTATTTGATTGAAAATCATAATCAATATATCCAGTGGGGTTTAAGTCTCATCCTGAATTAAAAAGCATATAATTTTTTGTTCTCCGAACATACTTGAGAATGTTCTTTACTACAATCCAATGTTCAAAATCAGGATTTGATTAACAACGACTGAGAATCCTATTATATAATAGATGTCCGATCTAGTACATAATATGGCATACATGAGACTCTCAACTGCTGAAGCATAAGGAACCTTTCACATATCCTATTCCTCCTTAGGTGTCTTAGGAAACTGCTCCTTGGAAAGGACAATTCCATGTTTGGTCGGTAATTGACATTTCTTAGAATTTTCTTAGAGAATCTTTCAGCACCTTATCAATATAAGATGCCTAAGAAAGTGCTAAGAGTTTATTCTTCCTATTCCTTAGAATTTAGGTGCCTAGAACATAACTCGCCTCTCCCAAATATTTCATTTGAAATTTCTCAGCTAACCACTTTACTTTCGATAAAGTTTTCACATCATTCCTAATGAGTAGAATATCGTCTACATAAAGAACTAAGAAAATCACTATCTTACCTTAGATGAATTTATAAACACAAACTTCATCAACATTTTATTCGAAACCTTATGATTTAATAATTTCATCAAAAGTAAGATTCCAAGATCTTGATGCTTGCTTTAATCCATAAATGATTTAAGCACCTTGCATACTTTATGATCTTTGCCCCTTTTCACAAAACCTTCTAGTTGCATCACATAGATAATTTCTTCAAGAGAACCATTCAGAAAAGGCTGTCTTGATATTCATTTTCTATATTTCATAGCCTAAACTAGCAGCTATGGACAAAAGAACGCGAACGGATTTTAGCATGGCAACGGGATAGAATGTCTCTTCGTAATCGACTCATTCCATTTGAGTATAGTCTTAAGCTACTAGTCATGCCTTGAAAGTCTCTACTTTTCCATCTGCATCTCTTTTCTTCTTGAAAATCAATTTAAATCCATTGGGCTTGACTTCTTCATGTGGATCTACAAGTTCCCATACAGAATTTAAATATATCGATTCCATTTCTTGGTTCATGGCATCTTGACATTTTTCATTTTCAAGATCATATATTACCTCTTTAAATGTTAATGGATCGTCCTTATCAGTGATGCCACGAGGACATATGCCTCAAGTTTAAAGTGATACGTTCTATTGCAACCCATCCACTATGATGTTGCACCCGGGTTTCCTGAACAGGAACAATGGTTTCTATAGTTTATCATTTATCAGTTAATGATGAAGATGATCTGATCTCATCAGATGCTAGTTCTTCGAGAACTACTTTTCTCTGAGGTTTGTAGTTTACTATATTGTTGTGTTTGAGGAAAATAGTATTTGTCGATACAAACACCTTTTGGTCATTATGACTATAAAAGTGCCCACCTCTTATTTCTGGAGCATAGCCAACACAAATACACACTTCAGATTTGGGTCTAAATTTCCAGTCTTAGATCTACGAATGTGAGCTGAACACTCCCATATATGGAAATGACGCAAACTAAGTTTGGAGCCATTTCATAACTCTAAAGGTGTCTTGCTCACAGACATAGAAGGAACTACATTCAAAATGTAGGTTGCCGTTTAAAATGCATATCCCCAGAATGTGAGTGGTAGTGATGAGTAGCTTAACAATAACCTAACCATATCCAATAAGGTTCGGTTTCTCCTTTTTGGAACACCATTTTGCCGTGGCGTTCCAGGTATTGTGAGCTGGGATAGAATGTCATACTACAACAGGTAATCCTTGAATTCTAAATCTAAGTACTCACCACCTCGATCTGATCGAAGTATTTTCAAAGATTTACCTAATTGCTTTTCAATTTCAGATTTGAAATCGTTAAAATTTCTAAAAGTTTCAGACTTTCTGTGCATTAGGTAAGTATAACCGTATCTAGTAATCGTCAATAAAAGTGATGAAATATTCATACCTACCTCTAGCTTGCACATTGATCGATCCACATACATCACTATGTACTAGCTCAAGTGGTTCTTTGGCTCTTTGGCCCTTCTAAAGAAAGGTCTCTTGGTCATTTTACCCTATAGACAAGATTCACAAACCGAAAGAGTTTCAACTTTTAGTTCTCTTAAAACACTATACTTTGTTCATCGATTTATTTTGTCTAGATTAATATGTCCTAACCTAAGATGCCATAGATATGTATTATCTTCTTGAAAAACTTTTTGTCATTTGTTACTTTTTTGATTTGATACTTAAAGTAATTCTGAATTATTTAATGCTCGTTCAGTTGGTTTAAGTATATACAGTCCGTTTGAAACTTTTACATGACAAATATCGAATCCATTCAATAATAATAATGTATCATTTATTTGATCAAGTCACAATTATATACTAAAAACTTAATTGTGACTTTGTGAGTGTAACTCATTATTTCAGAATCCATGACTTTGTGAGTGTAAGTTTAAAGTACATCACTTAGTCCTATCTTCTTAAGAAGTCAACATTGATATTGATACAATTTGAAACCTTCCTGAAGGAGATGAAAACGAAGCCGTCTCGAGGCCCTTATCATATCTCACGTTGTTGTATTAATAGTGGAGATCATAGGTCATATTGACATGTCAACCTTCTTCCACTCACTATTTTACAATTAATATGTTTCTAATTACAATACTAGACATAATTAATGTAGAACACTTTAAATACTTAGCAGATGATCAAGTAGATCATAGAGTATGGAATATACCCAAAATTCCCAGTAAAGAAATTTATAAATCAACATGGTATGTTGCTTCCTTCAAGTCTCAGCATCATGTAAAAACAATTGAAAATATATGTGCTATTGGGAAAGAGCATGAAACTTGTCAATTACTTTATCCTAATGCAATTAAACACCACATTGAAGAATGATATAATTTCCTTCACTTTGGTTCGGTCCAGATTTGAGTTAAACCACTCACAATGATTGGCCTAAATACATCTGTCTTGTTAGCCTTGAGTGTATAAAATTTACATATTTTAAAGATTGTATTTTAGGATTAATTGAATCCTCAGTTTGTAATGGTCCAATCCATTTCGTTTGTTTCCCAGATTTTCCTGTTAGTCTAATAGACCACATATTCATAAATATCTAATTTAAAATATCAAAACTAGTGGTTACGAAATCTTTGAAGGTGCCCAAACCCTAGCTTTGATTTTTAGAATACATTAAAAAGTTATTAAAACCAATATGCATTTTCAAGCCATCAATAGGAGTCCAAAAAATCAACCTCTATTGATTCAATTTAGCCAAAGCAATGCCAATATTATAGTTCCTAGAACTATTAGGCGGCCTGATATTACCTTATCTACAAATTGGCTTTTAGCCAATGAAAGCAAACATACTCCAATTTAACGCCTGATTGAAGATATTGATTATATCTAGCAGTACATGGATGATACTGTTAAAATTAATTTTTAATCTTCTAGTTCTAATCCTCAACTTAGGGAGGTTAGCCAGTCTAGCATTCCTAGGAATTCTTTTTCTGGATCATTAATTAATAATGGTCAAGATTTTAGGATTCAACAATTAGGACAAGAATTAAAGATTTTAAAGATAAAAAATTTAAGACTTAAAGACATAACCATAAATTCTCAAGTCAGTCAGCCAATCTTTGATAATAAGACTGAACAATCTGACGAAGCTGAAACAACCACTGAATTACATTTCCAAGGAACCTTACCCCCTGTTAATCCTCAACTCTTTGTGTTAAATCTAGGTACCTTAAGCCAAGAATACAAGCCTGATTAATAAGGTCTAACCCAACACTTGAATGATATCAGTCAATCTTAATAGACGCAATAAGTTTAGAGAGACATACAATATGGATCAAAGAAAAATCATCATTACTGAATGGAAGACGTTCATGCAATAATTTAGAGCTGATATATTTTTCATTGGTTATATCAAAGACATTTACAAAAAGAGTATTAAAGTTATTTTCAAGATCAAATGGGTCAATGAAGACTTCAGTATTGTGTCTGCTAGTCATCTACCACCTGAGAAAATTATAATTAATCATAGAAATTCTTTAATTACACTTCTCCTTTCAAAATTTCAAAGGACGAAGAACCCAATAAAAGGGTAGTTGAACAACTCAATTACACTAATCAAAGCTTAATAATAATAGGTAAACGATTAGATAAAATTGAGAATAAAGTTGATGATTTTCATGAACCTAAATCTAAAGGATCTCTGAAAGAAACACATTTAATAAATCTTTCAGAAAAAACTGCTTTGAACATTGTTCCCCTCAATAAGAAAAATTGATCAAATGCTTCAAGAATTAAAGAAAAAAATTGTTGAATCATCTTTTTCTATTAATGTTATTAATCAAGACAGTAGTTCTGAATCAGAAAGCCATAGGTCAGAATTCAGTTATGAGTCATCAACAATCCATGAGTCTTTAAATATTCATAATATTGAAGGAAATTTTAAAAATTAAGAAATTAATAAGGACGGATTGCAAAAATGACCTATTTCCTAGCTCAAGTTGCAAAAATGTCCAGAAAATTTTTTTATTGCAAAAATGGCGGAGTTATAGTAAATAATTTATTTACCACTATGTAATTCGGTAAGTAAATTATTTATCATGGCCGTATTTCGGCCATTTTTGTAAATAAAAAATTTTCGGTCATTTTTGCAACTCCACCCCCAAAAATTATCTTTTCCTGCTATTTTCTCAATTAATAAATTGGAAAGAAATTGTATAAAATTCTTATTCCTCCATACATTCAAATTATTGAATCAATTTTCTGTTTCTTCAGAAACATTATACGAATGGAATATTGATGGATTTTCAGAACACGAAATCCTCAAAAAATTACAACACATGGCTATGGTAGCAAAAAATTACATTACCACATACAATTTACCTCACAATGAGGTAATTAAGATTTTCATCAGAGGATTCACATGAATGCTTCGTTCCTGGTGGGAAAAACATCTCACTACAGAATACAAAAATATCATCATTTCAGTAATAAATATTGATGATGAAAATCCCCCAATCATTGGAGAGGATCATGAAACAAGACATGATGCCATTAATACCCTCTTCTACACAATAATTGAATATTTCATTGGGATGTCAAGTAATGCTACTTCGCGTATCCATGACTAATTAACCAATCTTAGTTGTCCTACCCTAAGTGATTTTGACTGGTATAAAAATATATTTTTGTCTAGAGTAATGACAAGGGACGATAGTAATAAACCCTGTTAAAAAGAAAAATTCATCAATGGTTTACCCAATTTATTTGCCCACAAAATTAGGACAATCCTTAGTGAAGACCTATGAAATATAGACTATAATAGTCTCACCTACGGTACAACTATCACTACAATATAAAAAGAAGGTCTAAGAATATATATAGACATGAAAATTAATAAAAAAAAGAAAACTGTCAAATATGAATTGGGCAACTTCTGTGAGCAAGACTGATTACCTGCTTTTGGTCCTTCCCAAAAGAATAAGAAAAACTCACAACTCAATCCTAAAAGAATTTACAAACCTTATAGGAGAAAATATCATAAAATAAAAATAGATATTTTGATAGATACTTTTCTAAGAATAAAAATTATTCAAGAAGATAATTCAATAAAAAAATTATTGATAAAAGTAAACTTAAGTGTTTTAAATGTGGTCAGAGTGATCATTTTCCAACACTTGTCAAGTTAAAAATAGAATTAATCAATTAAAAATCTCTAACGAAGATAAATAAGAATTGTGTAAAATTATAGAATCAATAGATTACTATGCAAGTAGTAATGAAGATTTAAGGGAATTTGAATCTCCTGAATCTGACGAATCAAACTCTTCAAGTTCTAACAGTGAATCTCCTAATATTTCTATGGGGTGCAAGGATCGTTGTTGTAAAAAATTTATCAATGTTTTAAATAAAAATGAAGAACAAGAAAACCTCTTATTAGATTTATTTAGTAAAATTAAAAATTCTGAATTAACACAAGAATACCTTGAAAGACTTAGGAAAGTAAATCAAAAGAAAGAAAATATTAAGTCTAACAATAACAATGCTGCAAGCCTTTCACAAACACTTGAAAAATTCAACAAAAATAAGGGAAAGGAAAAAAAGTTACTTTACAAGAACTTCAAAAGGAAATAAAAAATATTAAAGTTAAAAAATTTAAACAGAAATAACAAAAGAATTAAATCTCTTAAAATAGAGAATTTAATTAAAAATCATGAATCCAGTGAGTTAGGAGAATCTAGCAAATCCCTAATTTCTCATGATGAGGTTGAAAAACCTGTTGTCAATATTCAAGATAATGACAATTCATTCAAATTCTTAACCATATCAAAATTAAAAAAAACCACATAATGGTCAGGATAATAATCTAAGATTTTGATTTCACTTCAATAACTCTTATTGATTTAAAATCTGATTTAAATTGTATGTATAAATGATTTGTTCCTACCAAGTACTTCAAAAAGATAAAAGAATCATTGTCTTCTGCCAATGGTACTCGGATGCATATCAATTATGAAATCCTCAAAGTTCATATTTGCTAAGACAATATATGTTTTAAGACATCATTTGTCTCAGTAAAAAATATGACAGATAAACTAATTTTGGATTTACCATTCATTTCTCCATTGTATTATTTTACAACAAAGCATGATGAGATAATTACTTATCTCATGGATAAACCTATCAAATTCAAATTTCTTTCATTTTCTCACAATCAGAAATTGAAAACTTTAAAACAAAATTATGTTTTTAAAACTATAAATTTAATTTCTTGTAAAGAAAAATATATAAAGTTCAAAAGAATTGAAGAACAACTTTAAAATATTGCTCTTCAAAAACAAATTAAAATCTTTGAACAAAAAATTTGTAAAGAATTATGTGCTAATATAATACTTCAAATGCTTTTTGGCAGAGAAAACACGACACTTTCAGTCTTCCTTACATTAAGAGATTTGATGAAAATATTATCCCAACAAAGGCACGACCAATTTAAATGAATTCTGAAATTCTTGAGTTCTGTAAGAAAGAAATTACAGAACTTCTCAATAAAAATGTTATTAGAAGAAGCAAATCTCATTTGTCTTGCTCAGCCTTTCATGTCCAAAAGGCCAGCGAAATTGAACAAAGAGTTGCTCGATTTGTAATTAATTACAAACCCCTTAACAATATTTTAGAATGGATACGATCTCCAATACCAAACAAAATGGACTTAATCAACACACTTTGAGATGTTGTTGTATTCTCTAAGTTTGATATGAAATCTAGATTCTGGCAAATCCAGATAAATAAAAATGATAAATAGAAAACTGTACTTGTAATTTCATTTGATCTTTATGAATGGAGTGTAATGCCTTTTGGTATTAAAAATTCTCCAAGTAAATTCCAGAATATAATGAATGAAATCTTTAATCAATTTACTGATTTCTCAATTGTTATATTGATGATATTCTCATCTTCTCTAGACTCAATATAACAACATTGGAAACACCTTGAATTGTTGCTAAGGTAATAAAATAAAATGGTTTTAGTTATCTCTGCAAATAAAATTAAATTATTTCAATCTAAGATCAGATTTGATCTAGGATTTGAAATATAACATTCATTTATTAAACCAATTGATAGAAAATACCATTCCCTCTCTTTTCTTCCCACTCCCCCCTGATAAAATTCTAAATAAAATCCTTGACAAAACCCGATTGTAAAGATTTTTAGGATCATTGAATTACATATATGACTTTTACAATAATTTGAGAATTGAATTAAGCCTCTCTTTGAAGGCTTAAGAAAAATCCACCCTCGATGGACAACTATCTATAATAATTTAGTCAAAAGAATTAAAACTCATGTTAAGACACTTCCTTGTCTTGGTATCCTTATTAAATATTTTTTGAAAATTGTCCAAATCGATAACTCTGAACTCAGATATGGAGGTATCTTGTTACAAAAAATCTCTCCAGAGTCACCTGAACAGATTGTCAGGTTCACATCTGGAACATGGTCCCAATCTCAAGTTAATTATAGTACAAATAAAATAGAAATCTTATATGTTGTTCTATGTATACAAAAATTTCAGGATGACTTATTAAATAATTTTTTTTTTAAAAATTGATTGTAAATCTGAAAAACATGGTTTGAAAAAAAAATGTTAAAAATATTGCCTCCAAACATATTTTTACTCGATGGCAATCCATTATATATATATATACATATATAGAATAAATTCCTCAAATTATGATGATAACAATAAATTAAATTAATAGACACGAGTATTTTGTAGCACGTGAACGTAAGACCTTTAATATTGTAACTTTTAAAGTTTTATTATTTTAAAAACTTATTCTTTAATCTTTTGATCTCATATCCTAAGTTTGAGGAAAATATTAAAAGAGGGGTTCCTTGTCAAATTTTTAGAAAGTAGTGATTTTGGAAACAAAAAGTTTAATTTTGTCCCCTATTATACCCCCTCACGCTACTTAATAGCTCAGGTTGATTGTTCATTTTATATGTTGTGTATTATATTAGATTTTTACTATGCATAGGACATAACACTTTTGTTATTATTTTCAAGTCATTATTTTTAGAAAAGGGGAAATGAATTTTATTAGGTTAATTGAATTAAGGCTTATTATTTCTAATAAAGGGGATGTAAATTGGGGAGACTTTGTTTTATTTCCTAAACCTAGAATGATACGTAAGGTATAGATGGGAGATTTAAGGAAGTTGGTTTACATGTGACTTGGTGTGTTAGGTTATTTTTCCTTGCCCTAATTATCATAAACACTCTTGGGCAGAACACCTCTCTCCCCCTCTCTTGCACGAAATAATCTCTCTCCCTCTCTCTCACAAAATATTCCCCTCTCCTTCCTGAAGAACCCTAATTTCTAAGACGGGATAGGTTTTGGTTGGTAGCAGCTGTGATGAGACTTAGATCGTTCTTCGGATCCTGCTATCAGGTAAAATTCATGTTACCTCTCTTCATGCAACTTTTATTGTTTTTTGTTTTTACATTATTTCAAAGGAAAGATTCTAATAAACTTAGGTTAATGAAATATTCTAATAAACTTCATGTTACCTCTCTCTAGTGCACCATTTTTTAGTCCTCCCATTAAGTTTTAGGTACATATATCTATGAAAGCAAGGGTTTTATGGTTCTCGTAAAATGCCTTTTCGTTTTGAAAGCATGTGGTTTCTAGAGGAAGGTATTTTGGACATTGTTCGAAGTAAATGGTCCAGTTATTCCATGTATGTGAACACTTCCTTCGTCATAGCTCAGAACTCAAACGCCTTAAGGTAGATTTAAGGCAATGGAATGCTGATACATTCAGAAACGTGCTGGCCAGAAAGAGGGAATGGATGGAGGAATTTCAGACCTATAAGCCTCATGGGGTTTAGTACAAGTTTCTTTTTGAAGATCTTAGCCGTGCGATTGACAAATGTAATTCATAAATTATTTACTAAAGAGAAGCACGCCTTTGTCCAAGGAAAATAGATCTTGAATACGTTCTTAATAGCTAATGAGAGCAATGCTGGGAGAATTAAGAGCAAATCTCCGAGGGTAGCGTGTAAACTTGACATTGAAAAAGCTTCCGACCACGTCAATTGGGATGTTTTGCTCTATGTCATGGAAACGATGGGCTTTGGAGAAAAATGAAGAGGTTGGACGAAGACTTGTATCTCTACTCCATGTTCTCCGTCATTATTAATGGAGTTCCAAAAGGTTTCTTCCCTCTATCTAGAGGCTTGAGACAGGAGGATCCTCTCTCCCATTTCCTATTCATTTTAGTTATGGACACCCTTAGTCATTTTCTCCATATAGCCGTTGAGGGCAATCTGATTCTGGGTTTCTCAGTGCGCAAGGTCGCTGCCAGGGCAATCTCCGTTTCACAAATCTTGTTCACTGACAACATTATCGTGTTTTGTGTCCCCAGGAATTCTTGCATCTGAGAGGCATCCTGCTTCTTTTTTAAGCAGTTTCAGGCCTCAAGATTAATCTTAGTGAGAGTGAGATCATCAAGATCAGGGATGTACCCCACCTAGAAACGCTGAGGCTGATTCTCAATTTCAACGTGGGTACTTTTTCGTTATCCTATCTTGGCCTCCCATTAGGGGATCAGAAGTGCAAACAAGTCTGGGACCCGGTCAAGAAATTAACGCAAGATTGGCATCGTGGAAGGGGTTGTATCTATCAAATTAGGGAAATGTAACTCTTTTAAAGAGTGTTTTTTGTAGTCTACTGATTTATTTTGTCTTGCTTCCCTATCCCAGTTTCGATGTCTCTGTTTTGGAGAAAAAATGCGGGACTTTTTGTGGCAGGAGTCTAAGGAAGATAAGAAGATCCACTTACTTTCTTGGCAGAAAATTTGATGTCCTCTAAAAAGAGGAGGTCTTTATATTCGAAAAATCAGCAACTTTAATCAGGCTCTTCTTGCTAAGTGGCTGTGGCATTTCTCACAAAATTAGCATAGTTTATGGAGGAGAATTATTGTAGCAAGGATTGATGATAATCCAAATTGATGGTTCCCTCCGCCAATATCCTTGAAATAGGTCTCCCTAATGTGGCATTGCATTTGTAAATGTTGGCACTCCTTCTCTAAACACATTTTCTTCAAAGTAGGCGATGAGAAAATGATTCAGTTCTGTTGGATCCTTGGTACTCTAATATTCCTTGGCTGCTGCGTACCAAACCACCTTCGGTTTGGCAAGGGATAAAAATACTATGGTGAAGGATTATTTGGGAATTATTGGACAGGGATGTTATTTCGAATGTTTGTATGATTGGGAAATGTAGGAGGGTTGTGCCTTGCTCTATCAAGCAAGTTGTTTTGTGCTGGCAGTCAATAAATAGAGGTTTTGTGGATAAGTCTTTTTGGGCGGTGATCATTCATGCTCTCTTCTGGGTGATTTGTCTCGACAGGAACCAGAGAGTTTTGGAGGGGACTGAAAATTCATTTTGTAAACTCTTCTTTTACTTTATAGACATTCTTAAAGAATGGGTGGACACCCATTCCCCATGTTAGAGTTTGAGAAAAACGGAGTGCATGGCCTTCATTTTTTGTGTTAATAGTTCCCTTTTGGGTGGTAATTATCATGTCTAGGGGTTTTTTTTTTTCTAATACAAATCTTTTTTACAAAAAAAGTCTAATCTTAGTTTGAAACACTCAGAACCCTAAGTGATTTTGAAACAAAATTGAAGTAATGCCCGTGTTGGTGGATTTTTTTTGCTTTATCAGATCAATATTTTCTCCTTGTTTTCTTACATTAATGAATTACCAATTATCTACTCAATAATGGCAACTTTGTAGAATAGGCAAGCATCTCTCTTGCTGTCTTCCTTTCTCTTAGTAATTTATTTGTGTGGGCAATGACCTTCCGTGACTGCTCTAGATGGTGGTGCTATGGATTGATGTCATGGGAAGGAGATTAGTAGAAGTGCGTGAGAATTTTTCGTCCTCTTTTATCTTTCCAGTGCTATGGATTAATTTTGGAATGCATATCAAAGACTCCGTACATGGATTTTCTCACGAGTATATTGCTCAAGAAAACAGTGCTCAAATGTCTTTTTCATTTTCGGGTTGTAGTTATTAAACGACACCCAACTCTTCAGAAAATCTCATTCATAAGTCATTCATTAGGGGGCTTAAGAGCGCATACGCTATCACGAAGCTATATAAGCAAGATATTGGAATAGAACATTCTCAAAAGAATGGGGAATGTAGGAGTGGCGCATCTGAAAATCCAAACCTGTAGGAGAAATATAAAGGAAAAATTGCAGGACTGGATCCCATTAATTTCATTACCTTTGTGACTCCTCATCTAGGTTCAAGAGGGCATAAACAGATGAAGCTTTTACAGCACACTATCTTATACTTACTGATTATGGATGCTATCTTTTCTGATTATGTGCCCCTTTTTTGCCTTCCTTGGCTATGTGTTTTATTGATTTGTTTGTCTGGGCTTTTGATGTTAGGGTCTTGACAAGCTATATTATGTGGGTAGGTCCATTACGCTATTTTGTGCAGCCATGAGAAGAACAAGGAAATTTGGTGCTTTCTCTTTCTCTCTTAAACCCATAATTTTATTTTTTTCATAAACCTAACACGTAAACATGGTGGCAAATTAGGTATTGTTTTTTAGAACCAGGGTCCTTCTGTTTGGGATGTTAGTATGCTTTATATTTTAATGATTTTAGTCCCCTTTGAAGGAGAATTAGTTCACTAAATACTTTTCGACAGGAGCATGACAGTTTGGTTCATTGAAAAGAATTTACCTCCCTTTGTTTTAGCTTGGTAAGGATAAATTCATAGTTATCAATGTGGCACAGAATATGGGATGGAGTGCAGTGGTTTCATGAGAGGTAATAAGTCTGTCTTAAATTAGGTTTAACATGCTCAATTGAGTGGAGCTGACAGCCTGCTTACATGTTGCATTTCGTGGCCTGAGGCCATTCCACTGGATGTTTGTGCTTGTTGGATCTTAATGTTGTCTTTGGAATGTAGTTAAATGCATCATCTGGCGATGGAATTATTGTAAGTTCTGCTTTTTGAACACATATGTGGAGTTACTCAATCTATTCTATAGACATTACATATATGCTTAAATATCTTATGTTTATTGGATAAGACATGTTTTGATAAAATTGTTTTGTTTTTTTTACTTATTATATGTTCTTTAGATGAGTAATGAATTAGAAAAGACGTGCTAGTATTTTGAAATCTACTTTCTAATTGAATGATGTGTAAGAATTTGAGTAACTATATAATATTATTAATTTATTATTCAAAATAACTCTTTTTGGTTTTAGTCTCTTTTATGATTTGCTTATAAAAACATTTAATTTTAATTATAACATAAAGAAAATGCCATCATATATAAATATATGTTCGATTGTAAATGTCTTTTATAGCATGCAAAAAGTGTTATAAAAAAGTGCTGGATTTTTGTAGCGTCTACATGAACAGTGTTTACCAAAATCCTATACATGACATTTTATAAGGTTTTTGCCCACGCATACAATATTTACAGAAACGTTATAAAAAATATTTTACAGCATTTTTTACGAGCTACAAAAGACCAAACATGTCCTTCATAGCGTTTTTTGCTCACTACAAAAGGACCAATTCTATTGTAGTGCCTATCATTAAATGTGATTTTCAGCACCTTTAATAGGGTATCCCTGTCATGGAATGCATCTTTAATGACTGGTTTTGGTAAAAATTAATAAAGATGATAACCTGAAATATGATAGTGAAGAAACCGTCAATAACGAATTTTAATGACGGTTTTCTACCATCATTAAAACTAAAATTTGTAGTAATGCACAAGTCATATGGCGTACCAGAGTCGTTTGAGAGAGACTGATTATAATAGAATCTAGCAATGATTTGATGGATCTTTCTAGTCTCTATGGAATCTTCGTGTAATGTAAATTTGACTCCTTATGGTTTAATTTGAGAGGGTATACATTGATCCATAAAATGTCATCAAGTAATGGATTCTCAAGCTCAATTAGTTTATAGACGAGTATGTAGATAGATTAATATAGGGATGCTCAGCAAGCCATAACAAAAATAAAGAGTCTTGCAAATAGTAGGATACTAATAAATCAAATCGGTTATTTACTAAGAAATTAAGTTAATATATCGCATGTAAATCACAGAAGCAAACAAGCGATTCATCAGTCATTGAAGCTGTGAGTATTTCTACCGAATGTTGAATTAACTTGGTAATTTACTGATAAAACTGCAGTTTGAGAAGATGGTCATCAACATTTGGATCGTGCACGTGCGTTTCCTTTCAAATGTGTGCACGTGCTCATTGGATAAGATATTCTCTTTTCTAGTCGAACACAGATTGTCGAACACGCTTTTATCGAAAAGTTAAGATAGGACATGCCTTTTTTAATTAGGGTTACAATTGTCTTTGCACAATAAATGCAAACTGTTCATAACCTTTCATAACTTGTTTACCGGGCACGTGACCAGCATATACTCATAGCATGGAGTCAGGATTTTTTGTCCCAGTAATGCATAACATTCCAAGAAAGCGAGATTAACAATGATTACTGTTGACGCAAAAGAATATGTTAACATCGAATGATGAGAGGACCACCACGGGTCGCTTGGTGATTCATCTAAGGGTCTGTAAAAATCAAGAACGATTGTGAAAGCAATAGGCAGGCGTCTGGGTGGTGCCCCACCTAATGCACTCCGATGATCAAGTCAATAGAGTGTTTAAAATAATATTAGCAATATGAAGAATTGCTTACCGTTTAATGGGGATCATAATATATTAATAATGATTTTCTTTATCAGTAAAAAAATCAGGTTTAATGTATCTTCTTTCTTATTCTGATAAAGAATGGAGATATTCATGGAGAATATTCTCTGATCATGATATTTTAGTTATCATCTTTAATAACCATTGAGATTGTCTGATAGATTTGATGTGTGCATATCATTTTCTTGTATGACTAATTATTATATCTTATCGAGACAGGAAAATGATATCGACTATCTCGAGTAGTCACGATCCTAGGTATGAGATTACATCACCATCCGTGTGATTTCGGTAGTGTAAGTATAGGTGGGGTCATGTCTATCGATCTGGTCGTGGAGGTGCCTCAGTTATCATGGTGACTTCGGTCACATAGGAGTCCTCGGTTTGGACTTAATGTGGGTCCTACCCGAGAAATTAGAGTATTGGGCCTTGTTTGAAAATATTGTTAATGGGCTTTAGACCGAGTGTTTTTTCTTCCCTACAGTTTTCCCTCGCTTCTTGAGTCTGGAGCATAGCGATAGAGTTATGAAGTATATTGTGGAGGGAGCCTTGAGCTTTTACCCAAGACTCTATCTTTGAACTTAATCGAGTGTTAAGCATATGTTAGCGTTGAGATCGTCAAACAGTAGAGTTTATGTCCAAATATATAATTATTTGTTGCTGGTTCATGATGATGTCTCAGAGCATCTTGTGACTGAGATGTGCTTTCTTCATATTTGTCAATTGACGACTCTTGATAAAATGTCATCATCTTGATCAATATTGAACTTCTTTGTGCGTGACCATGTCAGACCTGAAGCTCTATGGTTCAGGTTTGTGCGAATTTCTCTGAGTAATCACGAGATCGAGTCCCTATGATTTTCATATGGCGGTCAGATGGCTTGAGATTATTCGGTGGTCATCACAACTACACTTTTACGCTTTCATCTAAGCGTATGGTGAGGACTGGTGTTAAGATTGAATTCTTTTGATCTGGTGTAGGCGATAAGATGGCCAGTCCATTGGGATTGCATTACTATGAGGTTGACTTGAGGTTGTGACGTTATATGATCTTTTCAAGGATAGAATTTTTTTTCAAAATCCTACGTTACATTCTTGTGTTGATCCATGCTTGGACGTATATCCGATACATTACTTTGGCATCTCATGTCTCATGGCTGATGATAGAGTTATTACACTCAATAGCGTGCTTCCCGAGGGTTCTTCTTGCCATCTAGAGCTACATTTTAGAAATTAAGTCGTGACTGAGAACCGAAGGTTTTGATTCTTTGACTGTTGACTCTTTCTCATAACTCAATGTCTGAGATGACTGGTCTGTCCAAGTCACGTAGTGATTCACCTGTTTAAGTCATTCGTTGCTTTGTTTGAAATTTATAGTGACTTTGTAGCGTAGCTTTACACAACGAGTGTCTTTGAGCTAGCCTTAAAGAAAATTGAGCGGTTCTTCTCTTAGAGAACAAATGACTTTTGAGTATCTATGGAGTGATGCCCCCATCATCGTGCTTTGAGTTTCATAATATTCTTAAGTTATTGAAGGTCCTTAGCTTCTATACCCCCAGAATATCGACCAAATGTATCCCATCGAGCGGTTGGTTTGTATTGGGTCTAGTTGACATTCTTCATTTGAAATGAATTGATTGTTCTGCTGAGCTTGCCGTTGCATCTCTCTGTCCTTATATGTTTGCTCACGCAATTCATCAATGCTTTCTCTTTCTAGCAGAAGGTTTTAGAGCCCTCTTTGCCTCGTTTGCTCAAATCGTGTTTGACGAGTCCTTGATGGTGAGGTTCTTTGGAGCCATCTTTAGTAGAGTACCAATATCCTTTGTGATTTGTGAGATTTTGGCTAATATCGATACCTCAGTCATTAGTGTGACTTGTGGTATTTTTTTCATAATTGTGATTCTGGGTACCATAGTTATCTGGGTAGCTTCGAGTACCTTAATTATCTATGTAACATATAGTAATATAGTCATCTGGGTGACTTAGAGTACTTGGTCATCTGTGTGACTAGGAGTACTTAGCCATCTGTGTGACTTGGAGTCCCATAGTCATCTGGGTGATGTTGGGTATTTATAATCATTTGTGTGTCTTTGGATCCAATATAGTCATCTAGGTGACTCTGTGTAACTTAGTCATCTGTGTGACTTGGAGTGTTATAGTCATTTGTGTGACTTTGAGTGTATAGTCATCTATGTGACTGTCGTAGTCATCTGGTGACTTCGGGTACCCTGGAATATTATAGTGGTCCTTTTTACCTTATATAAGGTCTTTTCTCCTATTCATCTTAGGTAAGTTATGAGGTCTTGGTGACTGTGACCATTATCAAAGTATTTCGTCCCAACATCTCATGTACTTACGTGCCAAGAAATATTACTGTGGTCTTTTTCCCGAGGTAGGTACTTTTTCCCATCATCTTATGTGATAAGGATGCCTCCTTAGGTCATCGCCTTCGATGAGATATTTTGCCCTTCAAAGGGACTTTTTCTAGATCATCTTATGTGATAAGGAGGCCTTGTTAGGCTGTCACCCTGGGTGAGGTCTTTCGTCCAAGGGTTCTTTGACATACGGTGCCACAGGATACTTTCGTGATCCTTTTTCCCTATGTATGGTCTTTCTCCTGATCATCCTTAGTAATCAGGAGGCCTCATTAGGCCGTCGCCTTGGTTAAGGTCCTTCGTTCGATCATCTCATGTGCTCGGGTTCTACGAGATACTTTCGTGGTCCTTTTTTCCTATATAGGGTCTTTCTCCAAATCATCCTTAATGATCAGGAGGCCTTGTCAGGCTGTCGCCTTGGTTGAGGTCTTTCGTCCGATCATCTCATGTGCTCGGTTGCCACGAGATCCTTTCATGGTTCTTTTTCCCTATGTAGATTCTTTCTTCGGATCATCCTTAGTGATCATGAGGCCTCGTCAGGCCGTCGCCTTGCTTGAGGTCTTTCGTTCAATCATCTCGTGTGCTTGGATGCCATGAGATACTTTTGTGGTCCTTTTGCCATATATAGGGCCTTTTCTTCTAGTCATCTTCGGTGAGTAGGAGGCCTCGATGGTCGTGTCCTTTATTGAAGTCTTTCATCCAAGCTTATCTTGTGCTCGGGATAGCTACTCTACGGAGCACTCTTTGAATCATTCCTTCAATTTTAGTACATTGCTATGATTTGTCCCCATCCTTGTGTCTAGCTTTGTAATCGTCGTTGACATACAAGGAAGCTTCATATTCGGCTTCATTGTTTGATGTCCTGAATGTGAAGCACATCGCCCTTTCGGTTATGGTCTTTTATGATGTTTTGAGTATCAGTCCAGCTTTGCTTCCGCATGCGTTTGTAGAGCCATCCACGTTGAGCGCTCCATCCATGTTTGAAGGTTCTTTCCCCGTGCCTCTATCGATTGTGTCATCTTACATGACATATTTTATACGACTTGAGTCCTCTTTCTCTTGGGATGGCGTCATCTCTACCACAAAGTCAGCAAGTTCTTGAGCCTTGATTGCAGTCTGAGGTTCATATCTTAGGTCGAACTCTCTGAGTGCTTCCATCGTCTTCCGCATGTACTCTTGGAATATTTAATAGTAAATGGTGATAGGCGGTTCCTGCCTTCTTCAGTCCAAGCGTCATGACTTTGTAGCAATAAGTCTTCCTCTCAATCACAAAGGTCATCTTCTTTGGGTCTGATGGAAGCATGAGTATATGATTGTACTCGGAGAAGGCATCCATGAGACTGAGCATCTCGTGCCCCGTTGTAGTGTCCATCAATTGATAAATGTTTGGAATAGGAAAGTTGTCTTTTGGGCATGCTTTATTCGGGTCATTGAACCCTATACATGACTTCCACTTTTTGTTCATCATCTTTTCCTTTACCGTGTTGGCCAAGCAGTCTAGGTAGTGGACCTCTCAGGTCTCGATAAATATGTTTGCTCTCTCGCGGGAGTGTTTGCATATTTCTTGACTTCTCCGATCTTGATAATTATGTTTTCTCTCTCAGAGTCTCGGGAGCGTTTACATATTTTGTGACTTCTTAGATCTTGATAATTATGTTTGCTCTCTCGTGGGAGCGTTTGCATATTTTATGATATCTCGGGTCTTGATAATTATGTTTGCTCTCGTGGAAGCGTTTTAACTACACTTTGTATAATCCAAGGAAATTTACATTGTATTTTTATTTCTAGTTTCCTATCCTCTACCGAGCGGGCTCAAGCGATCCATAGACCTCATGCTAAGGTATCATGGTGTTTTAGTTAGAGATTATGAGACTTTATTATATCCTAGGATCTCATGCTTGATATCATACTACATTAAAGTGCTTTAAAAATATTCTTGAAAAGAATAGTAAATTTGAGCATAAAAAATAAATAACGTACCTCAAAAATTTAATGGAGATCATTGATGCGGCTCTTGATTTTGAGAGAATAAAAATATAAAATAATGCAGATCTTAGCTTTGCGGCCTGCGTCTGAATCTTGAAACTTGCTCTTATCTAATTGATGCAAATAATTACATTATTCTCCTAAAAACTTAATGGAGATCATAGATGTGACTCTTCGTTTTGAGAGAATAAAAATCTAAAATAATGCAAATCCGAGCTTTGTGGTCTACGTTAAAATCTTGAAATTTGCTATTGTCCAATAATATTAAATAATATTGATACAAATAATTACATTATTCTTCTGAAATTAATAGCACATCAAATAGTGTAAATTAACTAAAGAGAATTTTGTAATTTAATCACATTAAAATAAATAATAAGCAAATAAATTAGCTTAATAATAAAAATAAAATAAATAATAATAATTTTTGTGCGTAAATAAATATTAATTTATTGCGTATTTGCTCTGCTATTTTCTGTTCATTCAAAACTTGGAAAATATTTTCTTTGAGGAGCTAATGTGGGCCACCGGGAAAATGGAACAAGTGTTGGGCTGCATTTGCGGGCTTCATCAGGCGCAAATGCCATGGAAGAAAGGGCCCAATGCTAGGCTTCGGGTCATGCATGCTCGCGGGTCACATCTGGGCCCAAGTTGTGCCCGGACGCGGGTCACTCGGGTCACACATAGGCGTGGGCTAGAGTTCTCATGGGCTCTTTGCGTGGGCCTGGCATAAGCTTTCTTTTCTTCTCCATGGGCCATTGCAACAATCCATCTTGGACTCCCTTTCATGGATCAACAGGTTATGTACTGGGTAGGTTAACCCGGTAATCTAAAAGCCGGTAGAGACGGAGACCGCCAGTGCAGGCAACGCATGGAGGCGCATGTGGCCGCATCTAACGTCCTTTCACAGTCGGAAATTGCTCCATCGTGACGAAAATCTTCGTCTGAACATCTCGAGTAGCCACGATCCTAGGGATGAGATTACCTCGTAATCTGTGTGACCTCGATAGTGTAAGTACAAGTGGGGTCGTGTCCAACGATCTGGTCGTGGAGGGTGGCTCGGTTATCATGGTGACTTCGGTCACGGAGGAGTTCTCAGTTTGGATTTAATGTGGGTCCTACCCATGAAATGAGAGTTTTCGGGCTTGTTCGAAAATATTATTAATGGGCTTTAGCCCGAATATTTTTTCTTCCCTACAGTTACAATAAATATTCGGCCAACTATATAGATTTGTTCATTGTAATTGAAATGGATGCATAGAGACTCCATTGCATGATAATAAAAGTTTGAGGATGAAATTGAGAAAATCAAAACAAGAACTAAAAACATAATGTAAAGTGCGGGACTAAACTCTTATTATTCACCTTTTCAAATAGAAACCGAAGCCACTAGAGTTTTTGTAGGCCGTGTGTGTTCTACTGAAATTACACGTTAAATACTTTTTATTTGCACTTTAATGTACCGCAAGAAAGGGTTAGCATTCATTTCAGTTCAGAAAAGGAGGTCATGAGTTCAATATATTTCTTAAATTTTCAAGAAGAAAACGAAGTCGGACAAAAAATAGATAAGTTTTTCTGAAGGTATTTGGTGTAAACTAATTTTTATTTTAAGAATTTGACTGTCTTTGAGATTATTACTATTTTTGCTTATAAATATAAGACTAATTTGAAATATGAACGCATATATGTTTGGCAACTTGTTTTTTCCAAGATGTATATATGGTAACTTGTAGATTTTTATATCATTGATTAAATTTATTACCATTACAAGTTAGATTTCAAATAAATTGAAAGTCTAAGTCATTGTCGATTAAAACCCAAAATTTTAAAGTTTCTCCTTCAATAAAGGATCGAAACTGTTTGACAAAGTAAATAGATAATCGTAAGCTAACCAAGTTCGCAAACAATGACGCATTCTTTTCTACAAATTCGTTGATCTGATAACTTTCTGAAAGAGCTTAGAGTGCATGATGGCCGTTAGGTAGTAAAATTGTTAGTGCCACTTGGCATCTTTTTATTTTATCGTCTATACTTGTATTTAATATAATAGTGTCTAAAGGAATTCGGTTCAAACACTTAATTGTCAATCACCTTAACTTCTCTACATTATTTTCTAATAACATGAAAATCATAATTGCTGACATACTATCATGGACATTTAGTTTTTAATTCAGTTAAATTTAGAGAGGATAATGACACTCAAATCGTACGATCTCTTTGTTGTAAAGGGTGAACATGCAATGTATGCTTTATAACAAATTTTATAATTATTCTTATATATGTACTACTATGAATTTTTCAATTAGGTTTTTTTACCCAAGTAAAATGATCCTAATTAGGAAGTTGAAAAGAATGCCAAGATTCCAATATCTAATTTCTGGATTTGACAGATAAAATCAGAGTACTTGGATTTCCCGTTCATGTTGCCTAGGCATTTGGGCTTTGCATTTTTTACAACTATTACAATAGAAAAACATTACCCAGTAAAAAAATGCTATCATAGAGTTTCGATAAATATATACCGAGTTATTAAAAGTCTGCTATCTATGATAGCGTTTTTAAACTCTATCAAAAACTTTTTATAGCGTTTTATAAATATTGTAGTATGTCTTTTATAGTGTTTTATTAATGCTATTGTAGGTCTTTCATAGCGTTTTATAAATGATATCATAGGTCTTTCATAGAATTTTTCATTAGTTATTGATTTGTTAATGTTAATAAATACTTTTTATAACTTTTTTATTACTTATACTTACAATTGTACAAATATAAAAAATAAATAACTTTTCAGAAAATATCATGAAATAACAAAATCACATATCATTTTATTTAATTAGTCAAAATTGTTACATACTAATAGTCTACTAGAAATCACATCTCAAAATGATAATCATATATTGATTTTTACATAGAGCAAGCAAAAATAATTTATAAAAAAAACTAAAATCTAGTATAAATTCACATCAAGGTATTGAAGGTGGAAATACCCTAGGAGGTCCACTTGATGGTTTTCCTTAGTGAGGAGATGGTGGCGCATGTAACTGTCTTGGTGATGCTTCAGGAAAATATCAAAGTGTTGTCTCAAAGCATGGATTGTTAGGATCGATTAATTTTAAAGATTACAGAAAATTAAATTTGAACTACGAAAGATTCGTGGTCAGAATATCAAAATTTTTTCAATTTAACTTATTTAATCATATTAAAAAATTTAAAACTAATTTTAGTTTGATCATGCATATATGCGAATAGATTAAGGGAAAATAACTTTTCACCTTTACTCTGTATCGGATATTTTCTGAACTGGTGGAACTCCCTCGAGTGTTCTTCGTGTTCTTCAAGCTTTAATGTGTTTTGGGAGAAGTTCGTTGAGATAAATCTATGACATAGAGCTTAGAGAGAGATCTTCGAGAGTAAGCTAAAATAAATAACCTCAAGAGAGAGCCAGTAGTGAGATAAAGCTAGACATAGCTGAGAAAGAGAGTTGCAAGAGAGAGCTCATACATTGAAAGCTACCAGAGAGAACCTACAATAGAGAGTTGAGAGAGTTGCAAGAAAGACATGCAAGAGAGCTTCAGAGAGTCCTTCATTGCTATTAAAGCACCTCTAGATCACCTCCAAAGCATCTCAAAAGTAACCTAGAAATCCTTCTGAATAACATAAAAAACCAGATAAAAATCACAAAAACATAAAAACTAGACAAACCTCATAAAAACATAAAAACCATACAAAAATCACAAAAATCATACATGAATTTGAGATTAAAATTCACCCGCAAGAAAAAAAAATCCTCGCCTCTAGTTCTGAGATGCGAAATCGAAGTGGGAGAGTGATGGGAAACAAAGTTGCGACACAGAGCAGAGAGAGAGAGAGAGAGACAGACAGAGACAGAGGTGTGAGAGAGATCAAGGTGCGAGCAGAGCTACCGAACAAGAAAAATAGAGAGATGCGAGGGAAATCTGTATGAGAGATTTGCGAGAGCTGAGGCTGTGCCAGAGCTAAAGAGAAAGCTGTAATAAGGTGTAGAGAGAGATTCACGAGAGAGAGAGAGAGAGAGAGAGAGAGAGAGAGAGCGCTTCGCGAGAGAGAACAAAAAAGAGAGTTTCGCGAGGTGAAATCCCTAAGTTTCGCACTTTCACAGAGATTGAAGATAGAGCTATCAGAGAGATTGAAGAGAGAGAGAGAGAGAGAGTTGTGTTTAGAGAGTCTAATTTTATGCGGGTTTTCAAAAATTTGTCCCTGCGCCTATGAATCATGAATCAGAATGACTTTCCATTGCGCCTTGACACAAAACGCGGTCATCATGTGCTGTAAAAGCACATATTTGTTGTAGTGATTAGGTCATCATGTGTTGTAAAAGCACATATTTATTGTAGTGATTATCTATGACATGCTCTTGATCACCAATTATTGAGACGAGTAAAAATTGTTGAAAGAAAAAGGAAGATGGGATGGAGGATTCCGTAGATAACATAAAAAATATTATGTTTTATTATATGAACATAACAAATGAATAGATTAGATGAAAATAGAGAAAGATTTCTTAGATGAACAAAAGAGTTTAGATAGAATAATAGATTGACACATACCATCTCCGGTCAAATGTGTTAAACGTTCTTAGTTATCAATTTTTTTATTTAAAAACTTTCTATATCACACAACTCACTGCATGTATCACATAAAGCCCAAAGATAAAAAATAGAAGAGTCAAGTATTAGTCGAAAGCTTTTTTTAAACTAGGTAGATAGATATATCATTGGTTGGTTTATACTTATTTGATCCATTATTCGCAATATGAATGTGTGTGTGTGTCAGAGAGAGAGAGAGAGAGAGAGAGAGAGAGAGAGAGAATCAAACTGAATAAACCGAAGCAGAAAAGAAAACAAAAAAAGTATAGAAGTCGATGCATATTAAATATTATTGTAGGTCTCTATTTCATTATTAATTTTCATCAGTCAAACACACTTAGAATCCCATTGGATAACTTTTATTCCATGGGTAGCAAATATCAAGGCGACCAACAGAAGAAAGATCATTACATGGACCATCTGGTGTGATATACCAAAAACATTTGTCGCACCTTTCGTGATCTCTTGTCCATCTGTAAATATCAAAATAATGAACATTTTCACTCCATGTCATGCTGCAGAAAAATAGGGTTGTCCCCAAAATATTTGGTCGAAATCCAAAATCATATTTCCCTTCGAAAGGAACAATGTGTGAGCCAAGATCGTCATCCTTTGATTTACAATGGATTGTAAGGTCTAAACTCTGGCCTAACTTATTTGTGATTGTGACATGTGCCTTATTTTTTAAGAAGACACCTGAAGCATTGGTACAATATGAAAGGAAGATCAATAGTAGTAGGAATTGATGAAGAATGACAATAAGCCCTGATAAGTGTTTCATGTTTCGATGAGTAGTATTTAGATTTAATCAGATATGCTTAAGGTTTTTGTGTTGTTGAGACAAATTGAAGGAATGTGTAAGGTTTTTATGCTGGCAAAATATGGAAGATGAAGTGTCTTCATTAAATGCACATTTAATCTATTGACCTTTTGTTTATGAAGAGACTAAATGTGTTTGTTCATACCTCATGATAACTTTTAGTTTTTGCTGAAGATTTTAGTATTAATTGTTGAATTTGCTCTAGATTTTGTTGAACTTTTCATTTAATGTGCATTGACTCTTTGTTTACTTCAGATCAAAATGATTGTCAAAAGGAGGGTGGTATGTGGTACCGTGGTCGCGGTTGTCACCATGCCGGGATTATTCTTGGTTGAATTTGTTCCTTAAGTCTGGGTGGTCATTGAAACGGTTACTTATTACCCTCCCAGTCGGTTTTTTGAAAGAATTTAAAAGGTAGGCAGTCAGAAACTCTTTTATTGGAGTTAGTTTTTTCCTCTGCTAAGATACTTCGAATGCCAAATATTCATTAGACGTTTAATTTTTTGTCAAATGTGCATTCAACGTCTCCCTGTTCTTGAACGCCAAAATAGGCGTACTTCTTTTAACTTAGCCAAGTAATGATATTGTATTTGAATTTCTGAATTTTAAATATATTATTAGTATTTCTGGTTCCGAAACATATATGATTTTCCATGTACAGAAAATTGCTTGAAGATCTTAACCAATTTGGTTCCTCTGTTATATAAACAAATTGACTGTGCAGATTTGGTTTGGTCCTTCTATCATATCTTAATTTGATGGTTGAGAAAAAGTAAATAAGTTATTCTTATTGTTTGATTTGTACGATTATCTTGTCTTGGTTCATTTTCTGCGTCGTATTTTAAGATTCTTAACCTTAAGCTTACAACTCCCTCTGACTAAGTATGCGGATCTAGAACAATATCAGAATGCAAATAAAATGACTTGCATGCTCAATTTTATGCTCTATTTAAAGTCTAAATTTGATAGATTTAATTTCATATGACAGTCCTAAAATTTAACCGAGTCAAACCGAATGAATTTGAATTTCCTTGTCCCAATAAGAGAGGTAATTTTTTGGGAGTCGAATGACATACACTATATTGACGGAGTACTTTATTATACACTTAAAATCGCTACGACAGAAAATCAGATATATTGCACGTAAACTATGCAAAGACAAATGTTCAATGCAAGTGGGGTATCTAAAATATGGATGGATACAAGCACACCTTCTTGTAAGTAAGTGCAATATAAATAAGTTACATCGATTACCAAAGCCGTGAACTAAACCTTCTAATCCCATTGAATGGTGATACCATCTACATAAATGACGCAATGCACACAGAAAAGATGTACATTGCACCTTTCTAAAAGGTAAGAAGTAGCAGAATTGTTTATAAGGTATAAAAACACAAGTTTGTGGTATCAATGAGACACTGACGTAGACCATATCCTAAAACAAACATGGAACTTCTCACATAAATAATGTAAAACTCATTAAAATTAGGTACATCACACATTTGAACGCATATGAAGTACCTCATTTGTTGAAAGATTATACACGTACAGAGTCTAGGTAACATATTGATCACAAAATAAATAGGATAACATAAACATTATACATCCCACATAAATGAGGTATCATCAACAAAAATGAGGTACATCGCACATTTGTAATGAATAAGAAGTATCTCAATCATTTTTGGAGGACATACATAGACAATTTTGGTACGAAAGACATAAAATAGGTATGATAACATAAACTAGGTACACGAATCTTGTCAATGCTCGTAAATGATATTTTCCTAACATAATCGATGTACCACCCACAAAATCTTAGATATCTTGCCCATTTTCAACGCATCAGGGTTAAAACGTGAACTGAAGAACATGCGTGCACGATTGAGATACCACACCCATAAATAAGATATCATAACATAAATAGGGTACGCACAATAATATACTCGCCTAAAAGAGGTATTGACAACATAAGTAAGCTAGTATCTACAAATGTTTATGTGGTACATTTACATGCATTTAATGTGACTGACGTATACAATGTATGAAACATAAATGGGGTGCAATCATCTTAAATACACAAAATGTACAACTAACCATTTTCGAGCAGATAAATGTGGTACTCGGCACCTATGAAACATTACTTGAACATAAAGGACATACCCATTGATAACCAGAAAACTGAACCTTCTTACAAACATAAACAAGGAACATCTTAGTATGAGTGAGAGAGGGGGAGAGAGGCATATATATATAGAGAGAGAGTTGAACTAAGAAAAATTTCTTTAGTGATACATTTAAAGTTTATGGCTGGTTGTTATCTTAGTGTTGTTTTGTACTCTCCTAAGCCCAACATCTTATAGTAGATTGAGCAAAAATTAGCAATTGGATGCATCTGACATTTAGATCTAGTGTATACAAGATCTGAACATATTCTATCGCGCGTTTAGTTCTAGTTTTTCTTCTTTGAGTCATTTTACAAAGACAAGTTGTTGAAAGAAGACTTGAGAATTTTTTTTACACAAAAGCAGAGTACTATCACTTAATATAATGCTCAATAACATAGAACTCTAATTGCATCATTTAATTTTACATGCCACCAAACCTTAATTAATGTAACTATTATATTCCCACCACCTCTAACATATCAACAATCAAGACTAAGAATTTCTAGAGTTTGAAAACTATTATACTACATCAAGTAATGAATCAACTGAGATTTATATGAGACCCTATGTTAAATTGTTGTTCTAAATGATTAATACATTTGACAACATCCTCCTTATTTCTAGAGTCTAGGGAGTCAGAACTGAGATCGATCGAAAGGGAATCTAAACACTACTATTCAATTTGATAGACTAGTTGTACATACGCTTGTTCAGTAATATTGATTGAAATAGTAATGATGTCGTTGGGTTGAACTTCAATATGAAATATTTGGAAATGCTCGAATATAAAACGCGGGTGACCACAATGACATAAACTCATACTACATTGTCAAGTTTAGATTCTGTAAATAAATGTTCGACGGCAGATAATATTATTAAAAAAAGTGCAGAAAAAATCAAGAGTCGATGTTTAAAGGTTTCGTCTAGCAAATTAAAAATGATGCCCTATCATAGATTTTCCCGGTAATAGTTACGCATAATAAGTTGCTTTGATAGAAGAATAATCCAGCCAAGCCTGGCCTAATGACTCCAACTATGGGGAAGGAAAATTCACATTTTCTCTAACATATCATTAGAAGGTACAATCTTTACACCCACATCAAATTTCATTATTTTCAATTTTTATATCCTGACCCACTAAAAAAATCACCTTTTATATCATGAAACTCTCCAAATGTAATGCTATTTCCCTATAATAATATGTTGTTTTCTTCTACCTCACTGAAAATGTCTTTCTGTGACCCATCCTAGAAGAATTCAATGTGTTACCTTATAAAACGATGATGTTTGAATACCATAAACATCAACGACTTCGGGCATCTTAACTTCAACAATTTATGGTTTACAAGAACCAATATTATTCTGCAAAGAATGTGAATAAAAAAAACTTGCCAAAGGTCTATTTAATGGTGTCATCTTCAAGATTAACAAAATTATGTCACATTATAGATTTTTCATTATGTAGTTAGCCATAATTGAAGTGAATCTGACTTTCTAAAAGTTGTGTAACTAGAAGTTAATTCACACATGACAATTTAATTTTAGAGTTGAGTTATCTTAGTGTGCACTTAAAAACTTCAAGGTTACAACCGAAGAATTTAAGGTCACTGAGCTCATATACTAAGGAACCTATAATTGTATGTACAAAAAAATATTATTTGCCAAGGGTCAGTGTTTAACGGTGTCAACTTCAACATTAACAAAATTGTGTTTGTATTATCAATTTTCCATTCTGTAGGTAAGCATATTTGAAGTGAATATGACTTTCAAACTTTTGTGTAATTGGAAATGAATTCACACATGAATTGATTCAATTTCAGAGTTGATGTCTTGAAGTGTACACTTGAAGACTTCAAGGTGACACTCGAAGACTTCAACATCACTGAACTCAAATACTAAGATAACTTACAGTTGTACGTCCAACAACCAAAGTTATTCGACAAAGAAAAATGAACAAAAAATAACTTTTAAGGATCAATGTTAACGGTGTCATCTTCGAGAGTACCAAATTTGTGTCGTATTATAGATTTTTCAGTATGCAATTAGGATATTGGAATGAATCTAACTTTTGAATGATTATGTAAAGTTAAAAAGGGGGAGTGCTAAAAGTTCACACTCATCCTCACTCTCTTTATCCACATCTTGACATGGAAATCTAGTCTATATAATTTCTTTTTATTCATTTTACAAACTGACTTAAGGGAGAAGAGCAGTGGTTTGTATCTCAGTTTAATTTGACCTTTAAGTGGCCATACATAAGAAGAAGAAGAAGAAGGAGAAGAAGAAGGATAGAGAGAGAAGAAGGATAGAGAGAGAGGACATAAAATGTATTATATTGATACTCAAAAATAGAAAGCTAAAAAACAATTACATTACGGTTGATAACTTACTTCAACAATTCACTTACAATATTGGTTACAACTACTACTAAGATATTCTACTAATGTGAAGCTAACTAATGTACTCCATATTGGGATTTTCCCAAGTACTAAGGGACAACCCACTTGAAGTCCTTGAGAACCATCTTGAAGAGGTCAAGGTTTGATAGCTCTATGTGCTTGTGAAATTTAACTAAATTATCACTTCCTTGAAGTCTTTAAACTTTATCGTTTAGTCTTCAAGAGGCAGCACGTAGTCATACAAATGTACGTTCGATGGCTCTCTACTCTTAAGAAATTCAAGGAACGAGTTTTTCCTGACTTCAAATTAAAGTTCTTGAGGACCCTATTGATAATTAAAATTTCTCACTTGAAAACTTCATTTTTCTTGAAGACGTCAAGTTCTTATTTGAAGATCTTAAGTTTCTCATTGAAGACCTGAAGTTTCTCACTTGAAGTCTTCCAAATTTATCTTGTCATCTTCAAGATGGATGTTGAAGATTTAATGTTTGCATTGCTCACTACTCGTAAGAAATTCTCATAACCAATTTTTCCTGACTTCATGTTAAAGCTTCTTGAGGGACCCAATTGATAATTAGAGTTTTTTTGTCGAAGGCCTCAAGTTTTTCATTGGATACATCAAGTTTCTCACTTGGAACACTTGAAGACCTCAAGTTTCTCACTTGAAGACCTTAAGTTTCTTAATATACGATCTTACTCTAGTTTTCACTAGAAGACCTCACAATCTCACTCCAATGTCTCATTTCAATCTTCATTACGACTTCAAGTTTCATCTTCAAGGTTACTTAAAGTTTATGACTTTATGTCACTTCACGAAATATCAAAATTAAAATTTTAAACGGTGAAGTAGATTTTTGTTTAGATTTTGTTAGGTTATCTTTTTAACAATTAAGATCTCATTAGTTTTACATCCACAAAGTTATAAGTAAGTCACAACAAAAGTATTTGAGTTTAAATTTTAGCAGATATCATTACAAATTGCCAAAAATCTCATTACAAAGTATGTCTAGATTTTATATAATAATCAAATTTCATTACTTAATAAGTGCATTAAAGTTGCAAGTATTAGTTTACATATCTAGTAACTCTCAATCTCATCAGGTTGAGCACTTTTTGATAGGTCACTGATTTTATAAGAACTCATATTAAGTTTTTCCAAGTACATAGAGCCATACCCCACTTGAAGTCCGCAAGAATCATCTTGAAGACAAGGTATGATAACTTTTTTGGCTCATTGATCCACATGGAGAGACTAAAGAGGACAAGATGTTGCACTCAAGTTCAAGACTAATGGTTGATTGAAACCATTTTCTTATCTGTCTTTTCTTTAGACTTAGGAGAAGGGGAAGGTGAATCTATTAACGATTGATGCCGAAACAATTAAAATAGTAGCTTAAGCCCCACATTAAAAGAACAGTTAGAGACAACTTGCCCCGTTGAAAGATCAGTGGCAAATAAGGGGACAACAGCTGAAATGCTATGTGTTCTAAGGCGCTCCCTAATGTTAGGGAAGACTCATGAAAGAATTTGAGGAAACAATTTGAGTATTGAACCAGGTATAATTAGGTTAGAAAAGGGGATGGTGATAACTTAAAAGAGTGTCAAAGTTGAAGATGCACGACGAATCATAGAGAGGCATGAACATTTCTAAAATGATCACTAACTATTTATAGTAAGGCTTGGAAAGCTATATGGTCACTCGAAACTGCTACATTTTCCCCTTGAGTCCGTTTGTTACCTTGAAGAGTTAGCATGAACATTCCCAAAAAGCAATCAGTTGAATGACCGTTGAACTTTGAATGCATGCAGGGGTAGAAGATAAGACTACTCAAAGTAATAGTCCAAAATCACCATTAACACAACAAAAATATTTCTTGTCCGTTCAATAATATTTTTTCTATCTCCTACATTCTGATATAAAAGGGATAATTATCTTTAGATGATCTATTACATCTAATCTATGAGGAATGGCCCAGATCCTCTTGGTCCAAAATTACTAAGGTATTGAAATCTAATGTTTTTCTACGTATATTTTCAAGGTATTTTAAGTTGTTACTTTTTGAATAAACGGATGTGATTGTCGTTTGCCTGTACCATGTTCCGTCAAACATTAGTAGCCATGTCAACCAGATAAGAACCAAATTTGTCTTTATGAACGTCATTGTCACATTCCTAGCGATTGTTGGCGTTAACATGCCGAATCTTTGAGGGGCTTATAAATATCTCCACTACTTCAATAATATACAAACAATTGACTCATTATAAGATGACGTTCCCATATGACTTTGTAATTAATCATCATCAAATTATCAGACTTTACATTGTTGAGGACAAAGCAAATGTATGTTCTAAGGGATTCGAGGAAAAAAAATTGAATTGTGGAAGGCTATGGGAATAAGACTATTTTTTCATATGTATTGTATCAAGTCTAATTTGAGGGGCCTCATACAAATGAAAGACAATATTGAACTCATCATTCTAGATGTCCATAATATCAAAAAAATTAAACTCATCACTCTAGATGTTCATAATAGTAGGTCAAGTGATGAGAAAACAGACGACTCCTAGGCTTACATTGTTGTTTTAGTTGACTTTATTATTTTTGTTTTGAGTATTTTATTTTTGGGGTGCAATGCAATTCCTTTAGTTTTCTATATCTCACTTTTAATTACTTTACTTTATCTTATTTGATTTTTCTAGATATCTTAGTTGTCATTTTATTCAAATTTGCATGATCTTATAAAATTCACTTATTGAAAAGGTCATCATATTGCTCTAAAAATTGTCGACCTTTGATATTAAATGAACTTTTTAAAATATTACAATAGAATTAATATGTTCAAGATATTTGCGTCAACTTGTCAAAAATTATACAACTAGAGCTCAAAGCATCGTAAATTAATACTCTCCTCAAAGGTTTGAGGATAGCCTCGTGATATTTGTGACACCGCTAAATATTACTAATTAATACCCTTCATTCTAAATGAAAGTAATTAATGGCATGATAATAAACTATTGTACGTACAATGGACTCCAGTGCATAAGTAATTCATTTTCAGTGTCATGAAATTTTCTTATTAATATGGTATATCCTATCAATGGTAGGTTGGGCCCTTTTACACTGAACTTGCTTCTGTCATATGTTAAGCTCATTTTATTATTTAGTGAACAATACATGATCCTATATCCCACTTGCTAAGTGATATGTTCCTTACATGGGGACTACCCCAAAACTAACGACTTATGGGATCCCACAAGCGTATGATGTGATAGTATTGTTTGAGAGAGAGTGATTATAATAGAAATTGGCAATGATCTGATGGATATCTATAGTCTCTACGGCGTCGTCGTATAATGAAAATTCATCTCCTTATTATTTAACCTGCAATTGTATATTATTGATCCAAACAATGTCACCAAGTAATAGATTCTCAAGCTCAATCAGTTTATAAACGAGTAGGTAGATGGATTAATATAGGGATTCTCAGCAATCTATTGTTAACACACCAACAGCCTGACACGCTAGTAGTAGCTATCAAATTGGAGGTTGATTACATATCAAATTAAACAATTTAGAGGTATTTACTGAGAAATCAAGTTAATATATCGTATGTAAATCGTGGAAGCAAATGAGTGTTTCATCAGTCGTTGAAGCCGTGAAGTTATGTATTGAATCCATAATCAACTTAAAACTTTATCGATAAAATTACAATTCGACAAGATGGTCACCAACATTTAAATCATGCATGTGCGTTTCTCCTAAAATATGTGCACGTGCACGTTGAACAAGACACTCTTTTTTAATCAAACACATATTCTAGAACATGCTTTTATCGAAAAGTTAAGGCAGTACATTTTTCATCCTTTTAACTAGGGTTACAATCGTCTTTATACAATACACAACGCAAACTGTTCAAAGCCCTTTCATAACATGTTCTACTGGATATGTGACTAACATGTAATCACAGCACGCTGTTGGGATTCTTTATTCCGGTATTGCAGAATTATCAATCAAAAGGATATAAAGTTGTAATGAGGAAATCGGTAGACAAATGTGTAATAATATATAGACGGTCTCATTGAATATGAGAATGTCAAATGTAAAAATATCAAATGACGTCATCAACAAATTACTTAAATGTATTGTCCATCTTGCAGAACCAAGTCACCAACATCAAAGTGAAGTTCTCATCTTTTTGCATCAGCAGTTTGCTTCATTCGGTTGATAGCCATTTACAAAATTTTCTTCATTTATTGGAGTAGCTTCTCTCGGGTTTGGAGAGCTTGATCTACCTCATGGACAGGGGTGATGCCTTCGCTATAAATTGGAATTGGTGGGGAAGGTCTTCCATATAGAGCTTGGTAGGGAGTCATTTTTGTTGAGGCGTGATAGGTGTTGTTATACCAATACTCAGCCCAAGTTAAATAAGTGATCCATTTATGTGGCCATTGATGAACGAAGCAGTGTAAGTACTGTCCAACACATTGGTTGACAACTTTGGTTTGTCCATCCGTTTGTGGATGATATGTCGTGCTGAATGTTAACTTTGAGCCGGACGTTTTGAAAAATTCCTGCCAAAAATTGTTGATGAATATTGGATCTCGGTCGCTAACAATTGAACGAGGCATGTCATGGAGCTTGAAAATATTCTTGATTAATGAATTTTTCCGCAACTGTTTTGGTCAAAAATGGATGAGTAAGAAGAATAAAGTGGGCATACTTGCTAAGTCAATCCACCACAACAAAAATAGTAACTTTTCCGTTGGAGCGAGGAAGTCGCTCAATAAAATCTAGGTTGATATCTTCCCAGTATTCTAGGATGGGCAAGGGCCGAACTAGACCAGCTGGATGCATAGTTTCAAATTTTGTACGCTGACACACCTCACATTTTTTTATATATTCTTGAACTTTGTTGTGCATATGAGGCCAATAAAATTACTTCTTAAGCTTCTTGTAGGCATGTATACTCCTGAGTATCCTCCCAATTTAGAATCATGGAACTCATACAGAAGCTTAGAGCGGATTGAGGGATTTGCAGGCACTACCACCCTATTTTTGTATAAAAGAAGTCTCGGGTTTTAGCTAAAATTCCCTTGCAGATTCCTGATGGCTTGCTTCTCCATCGCTTCAACATAGGCATTGACGGTATTGGTTGTACGAATCTCTGAGATAAAGAATTAGCTGCTGAATTTTCTTTGCCCGGGCGATATAGGATTTCATAATCATACCTCAACAATTTTACAACCCATTTTTGCTGCTCCGGAATTGCCACCCGCTGCTCAAGAAAAAAATTTAAACTTCATTGATCAGTCCTTATAAACAATTTCCTCACAAGTAAATTGAGCCACCATAGCGGAATAGCTTCCACTATTGCCAACATTTCTTTGGCATAAATGGATCAATATTTCTTAGTAACTCCTAAGACTCTGCTTATATAAGTTATTGGCATGTTATTTGTGTTAGGACTGCCCTAATTATATTCCCAGATACATTGGTTTCTATGGTAAAAGGCTCGACAAAGTTGGGCATTGGTAATATTGGGGTGGTCGTCATAGCTTGTTTCGAGGCCATGAATGCATTCTCCGCTTCATCATTCCATTGGAAGTTCCCTTTCTTTAGTGGGTTAGTGAGAGGCCTAACTATGATCATATATCCTTGTACAAATTATGATAATATCTCGTTAAGCCAAGGAGCTCGCGCATCTCGATAATGTTGGAAGGTCACGGCCAACCCATCATTGCATCCATTTTCTTACTATTTACCATTACTCCAAAATTATATACCCTAGTATTCCAGTTCATGCTGTCGAAAAGAACATTTGCTGACCTTGACATAAAAATGTTGTTGTAGCACTTGTAATGTTTGTTGGACATGGGATAAGTGTTGTTTCCATGTGGAACTCTAAGCTAATATATCATTGAAGAACACTAGAATGAATCTCCTCAAACATGGATGAAAGATAGCATCACGGCTTGGAATATGGGAGGGGCATTGCACAAGCCAAATGGCATGACCAAGTATTCATAATGCCCATTATGAGTCTGAAATGCAGTTTTTTGAATGTTTGTTGGGCAGGCTCGTATCTAATAGTATCCTGCTTGTAGATCTAACTTGGTAAAGTTGGCATCTCCATGCAATTCATCGAGCATGTCGTCGACAGTCGGGATCGGAAAATGATCCTTGATAATGGCAGTATTGAGAGCCTGATAATCCGTACACAATCTCCATTACCCATTTTTCTTCACTACTAGTATAGGTGAAAAAAGGGCTAGTACTTGGCCAGATCAACTCAACATCCAACATCTCTTATACCTATCTTTCAATTTCAACCTTTTGAAAGTAGGCATAGCGATATGGTCTTATGTTGATAGCTTCAGTCCCTTCTTTAAGTGGGATAGTGTGATCAATTTCACGGCTGGCACTAATGATTTAGGCTCTGTAAAGATCTTCAAATATGCTTGTAGGATGTTTGCATTTCAGGATGAACTTCTTCGAAAGCTAGCTACTGATAAGATTGTAAGCAGAGTAAAAATAGTCTTTGTCCCCCACGAGAATCCTTTGCTAAACTCTACGCAGTGGTGGCCTTAATCGGTACAACCTTTATTCCTTTAATCTTATGTGAACTATTATCCCACATAAATGTCATGGTCAACTTCTTCCAATCACACATCACAAAACCAAGAGTTTGGAGCCATTGTATACCCCACACCAAGTCAAATCCACTACGTAGTAAAGAAAAGAAATCAAGGTGAAATTTGATACATTGAATTTACTCGTACTTAACATTCTCATACTTCCCCTTATAAGTCAAACGCTCCATATTTGCAACTCAGACATTGAATAGCTCCGTAGGCTTCACGAGTAATCTCATAGCTTCAGCTATACGATCAATGATAAAATTATGAGTGGATCCACTATCAATCAAGGCAATGAATTGCTGATTTTTGAGTTTTACCTTGATTCACATCGTACTAAGGGTTGTCCATCCGGTGAGTTCGTGTAAGGTGATATCAGGTTCTTCAATTTATTTTTCCCCTTCAAATTTTGTGACTTCTTCTTCCTGCTTCACTGAATCAACCTCCATTTCTATAATATCTTCTTGAGCTATGCTCTCTAGTAATATTAGTTAAGGCACTTGACACTTATGCATCGGGGAGAATTCATCATTGCAATTAAAGCATAACCCTTGAGCTCTCCATCTCTGCATTTCATCCCAAGATAACTTCTTGATAGTTGTTAGAGTCGAAACCGGAGTAGTCCTTAAGTTGCTCGATGTTAGTAGTGCTCTTTCCAAATTTGGATTAATTATTCTTCTTTGTCGTGTAGCTTGGCCATCTCTCATTTTTCCAACTGATGGCTTCTTTCACAGTTTGTGGCTTGAACATTCTAATGAAATCTGTTATCTCTGCTTTAAGTCCGCCCATGAATGTGCCCACAAGCATCTTCTGCGTCGAGCCTCGGACTCGATTCCCCAATCATTTAGATTCTTTCTGGTATTCTCTCAACAACTCAGTTTGTCTTACTCGTGACAAAGCTTCATCAAAGTCTTCCGATTCCAAAGGAATGAAACATGCTCTAACTTCATCTTCAAAATATTATGGTAATCGGTCTCCCCTCCTCATTGCATGCTCTACGGAATGACGCCAACTTAACCTTTTAGTCATCAACAATTTTCTGAAAATTAAAAAAAACTGATTGATTTGATTGAGCCACTCTCTCGGGTCATCTCTTAGTATCTCAGAAATTACAGCTTCACCATCTTTGAAGAAAATGGTCGCTTTTTGTTCCCTCAATCTTTGTTGGCCCGGCTTGTTCCTTCGTGACTGAAACTATGGGGATTGGGTGAATCCCGACCAGTTTGGAGGGTGTCTGAAAGCTTCACCAAAGTTGCCTTGAGCTGATGAAACTTGTCTGCCATGCCGATCTCCATTCGCAGCATGTTGTCTTGTAAATCTCCGAGCCCTTGTTCTATGTACTCGATTCACTCCTTGTCGATACCAATGACAGGTCCCAACCATAGTATCGATGTTCAACATAGTAACACAATTCTCTTTGGGTGAGAATTAAACCATAATTTTGATAAATACTTCTCTCATTTTACTTTCTTTTCTCAACACTTTATGTACATGATTCCATAACTGAAAACAACATGGTCCAAGTCTTTAGGAGACACATTCCTCCACTACTTGCTAAGAAACTGAATACCAAAATACTAGGCCTATTTACAAATACAGAACACAAAGAATAAAGAAGAAAAGAAAACATTACAAGCTGGCAAAGGCAAATAACGGTAGCAGGAACTACTCATGAGCGGGGTGCCATTAGTCCCGTGAATTGGGCTTGGTAGTCCGTAAGGACCTTCTGGTCTTATCATGACCATTTGGTGTGATATACCAAAAACAGTTGTCGCACATTTTTTGTCTTTTATCCATATGTAAATATGAAAATGAAGCCCTATGTATCACACGTCTAGGAAACAATAATGAAAGTACAGTAAACATTTGTCAGATAATTCAATAAAATCTAAAGCACCTACAGGAACAGTGGCCACCGTTTCTATTTAAAACAAAAAATTGTATAATTTGCTTTTAATCGTACACTTTAGATTATGTTATAATTTAGTTGTTATTGTTCTTATTTTCTCAGTCTAATCCTTAAACGCGTCAAATCATGTAATGGACTCCTCCCTATACATCCATTTTAACTACAATGAACAAATATGTATAGTTGGCTGCATATTTAGTGTACTTATTGTTAATATCTCTGTTTTAAATAGACATAACGTATAAAAACTAATTTGTGCAAATATAGAGCTTTAAACTAGTTATAAATGAGAAATTGTATAAAGTTTTTCCAACTCGGGTAACTTATCGTAAGTGTAAGAAACCGAAATTGTATAAAAGGAATAGTTTAAAATGAAGTAAAAAGTACAATTATATTTTACTTTCATCTCTATGAAGTAAGTTGTGACATAACTAACTAGGATATTCTTTTTATTTTTTTTATTCTGAAATTATGCTATTACTTGTGGAGGGTTATAGTAACGTACTAATTTGGACTCTCCAAGCAGTTTTAACTCTTTTTATTAACTATTTCTATAGACAAAATATAATTTACATTTCTTATAGTTATCTCTATCTACAAATTAGAATTTTTATAGTCTACATCATATTACTAATTGAGATTTAAGACTTCGTAAGGGAAGAAAATTAGACCAAGGGGATATACATAAATAAAAATATGAAAAATGTTGCAATATCATGTCGGTGAATGGTGCTGGTGATATAACAAAAATGTTTGAGGTGCCTTAAAAATTATACATTCAGGTACCTCAAATTTATTGTAAATATCTCACTATTCAATTCATTTGAGATACCTCCAAACACATTTAAAATATCTCAATATTATATCACGCCCAGTACCACAACATCTCATATATATCACATCGATCTTTGAAGATTAAACATGACTATAATTTTTTAATTTCAAATTCACAATGCGATTGAAACGCTGATTAGAAAATTCTCAAATTCAAAACATATTCACCACTACAAAATTTACTTTTTATGATAGCCACTTGTGTACTTAAATGATAGTTTTGTAAAATTTGTCAAAGAAAAAAAAAGGGCCGTTGGCTTTTGAGCTAATATGACAATTGTTACATACATTGTAATCGTTATTTTATCTATCATGACATATTTTTACCTAACTGTCATCGAAAAGTATTTCCTCTTTAGCATGACAAACAAAAATAACACTGCATAGTTTAATAACATAATAATGACAGTTACATTCTTAACTGGCATACTACATCAAATTTTCTCTATTTACAAAAATACCATTGATTTTTTTGGTCAAAATTACAATACAAATTCTAAAGGAAATAAAAGAATATGACTCGAACACACAACTTTTAAAATATAAGTCTGAGAGATTAACCAATTACCTCAACTCAATTTGTTCAAAAATGCCATTAATTTTAACCTTAATCTATAATCCTAAATCATTTATTTCATCTCTTAGAAAGACTATTATTTTACACTATATCCTCTCTCTCTCACTCGCAATCTCTTTGTCCTTCCCTCTCTCACCTCATTTGTCTCAGTCCTCGCTCACCGCCTACTCCATTTTTCAGCCCTCGTCTATGCCATTTTCCCTCTCTCTCGCAAGGCCTCTCTGTCGTTCAAGCACTTGTCTTCATTCTTAGGGACGTTTCTAATTTTTGAATCTTTTGAAATACTCAAATTTTCTAAGTTTATCTGTATCGAACTGATCCCTTAGGGTTTGTAAATCTGATTAGTTTTTTTTTTTTGGGGGGGGGTGTGGGGATTTTTGGTTTCGTTCGAGATTGTTTTCCATTTGGTAGAGGGTGTACAGTTTTGGGGTTTTTAAAAATGAGAGATCTTTTTGGGATTGAATTTGAGATTGTTCTTTTATTTTTCTTGAGATCTTTTGTGTGATTCTCTTTTGTGATTCTCCTTTGGAGCTTGTCCAGGAAAGAAATGTATCATTGTTACCGTCATTCAATTTCTTTGGTACATATTTGCTACTTAGGTAGGACTTGTACGATTGTATTTTCTACCGTTGTTGAAACGTTAAGTCTGAATAATTAGTTTATTGTGTTAATCTAGGTTGCATGTACGACTTAGAGAGACTTTAGTTTCTTGTGTTACTCTACCCTCTGTCTGCTCTGAATTGAAGAGTTGTTTGTTGTTTGGTGATGGAGATGTCACTCTATAAAAATTCAATCAAACATTTCTTTGTGGTTTGGGTATTGATGGTTGGATTTCGCTTAGGTGATTTCATTTGGTTTGAGTATTTATGATTGTGTTTTGTTACTCAGTAAGTTATTTTCATTTGTAGTATAATTAGGTAGAGCTGTCGCATATTTTTTAAAGTGATTTTAGGATTAATTATTTTAGGTTGGTTTGCTAACTTATTAATGTTAGAAGACATCTGATAAAGTTGTTTATAATGGATATGAGTGGACTGAATCATAAGAAGGATTTTATTGTATGTCTGAAACTTCATTGGTGATATTCCACTTTCTTGTTACAGTGATCTCTCATATAACTTCACAGTAGAAATAATGGAGCCTTTATAGTCCTAAGTTTGGTGAATATGGCT
Source organism: Datisca glomerata (assembly GCA_003255025.1). Lineage (NCBI taxonomy): Eukaryota > Viridiplantae > Streptophyta > Magnoliopsida > Cucurbitales > Datiscaceae > Datisca > Datisca glomerata. The sequence continues at coordinate 97,504 of QANY01001734.1, forward strand.
GTTTGCTAAGCATTTACTCCACTGTTATGTGTCATTTCTTCTTCCAATTATAAATTACTTGCTCCCCGTTTCTTAGGAGGTTTAGGATATTAAATTTAGGGTAAACTACAGTTTTATCCCATATAGTTTGGCGTAGTTTTTATTTTAGACCTTCCACTTTAAAAATTAGCAGAGTAGATCTTACAGTTACATTTTGCATTTACGTTAGACCTTCCGTAGCAACTCCGCTTAAAAATAATAACGGTCTGTCACGGTCTGCTTACGTGACATTACATGGTAAGTAATTTAATGTCACGTCATCTTTTTAATTTACTCAGCTGTCATGTGAGATGAATTGCCTAAAATACCCTTAATTCCCTCATTTCTTTCTTCTTCCTCCTCCCTCGTTCGCGAACATAGTTCTTCATTTAACCTTCTTGTTTTGCAGAGTTCTTCTTCCTCCTCCGCTCCATTTTTACAGAGTTATTCTTCCTCTTCATTAGCTAGCAGACCCGAGCAGTACCATTGGATTTGTTGGCTCATCATTGTCTCTTATTCTCTGTTTCTTTGGCCTCCTAGGTGGTCTTTTGAACTTTGGAGGCAACACCATATTTTCATCATTGGTGGTTTTAGGCCAAAGGTTTGGCCCATTATATGGTTATATAAAATGAGAATAAGTGGTCAACGTTATATCTTTGTGATAGAATTTATCAACATACTCATTAGGGTTACTGCACAGCAAGTAAAGACTCAGGAGAATGTATAACATAAACATGTATAAGTCTAGTAGGTGGAACTACCCTACACATCTGCATTACATCCCTATAAGTCCTTATCTCTACCAAACCATAATTTATATCCTCCCTAGGCTTTACGTAATACATGTTGGTATACTCAACAGCACCAGAACAGTCAAACATATCCTCTAGTTACTAGTAGACTCATCTTATCTGAGTCACAGTCATCAAAAATGGATATTTTACCTCATAAGTATCTTGTAGGAGTGGACCATTCAAATTGATCACTAAGATGCACATAAATTAAAAATGGATATGGAGTCATCTCTACAATTAAAAAAGCCTCAATCAGATGCATATACAACATAATATAAATTAAGAGATGGAATCAGATACATTAGTTCATTAAAGATATACCCAACATTTGGTAATCTATGTAAACCTGGAGAACTAAAAATGCAATTTTGTCTAAACTTTACTTACAATTTATGCAATGCATAATGGAAAATGAATACACAACATGACAATGGAGGAAAATTGACAATATACTCTGCATACCACTGAATGAAAGCAAATGAGGAAAATTGAATACTAGAACAGGGGAGCAGGGGAACATAGGACCTTACACATATTTTCTGAATACTCGAAGTACACTTGAAGACCAGACTAGAAGTAATGCATATTTTCTGAAAATCAACAGAAGTAACATTCGAACCCTATTTTTCTGAAATTCAAACCCTAATTTTCTGAAATTTGAACCCTAATTTTCTGAAAATCAACGAACAGAAGTAGCTCGAGCAAAACTTGAGTGAGCGATTTGGTAACTCGAGCAGAACCCAAACTCGAAACCTAATTTCTGAAAATCAACAAGCAAAACTCGAAGAACATAACTCGAAGATCATACTCGAACCTTAATTTTCTGAATACTCCAAGAACAGAACATACTAGAAATCGAAGACCAGACTTGAAAATATACCTCTTCCAAACAGAGAGTTCCAACCTCCTCGGAGTCCTTCAACCACCTACAGTAACTTGAGCAAAACTTTGAAGCGATTTTGAGCACAACAATGAGCGATTCGGTTGGGTGATTTCGCGAACCCTAATCGCTTAAGGGAGGAAGACTGCATTTTGAGTGGTAACTTTTTGAAGAAGTGTAAATTTTTTGAAGGGGTTAGGCTGGATTAATTTTAACGACACATCATTTTGCCACGTGGCAGCTGGGTAAATTAAGAAGATGACGTGACGTTAAACTACTTGGTACACGTAATGCCACTTAGGCAAACTGTGACATGCCGTTATTATTTTTAACCGGAGGTGCTACGAAATGTTTAACGTGAATGTAAAATATAATTGTAAAATCTATTCTACTAATTTTTAAAAAAGAGAGTTTAAAATAAAAATTACCCAAAATTCGACGGGTAGTTTTACCCTTAAATTTATGTCTTCTCAGATAGGATATTCTTTGGTGAAACTATAGACTTGACAGCTAGCTTTTGGTTATTTTGAAACAGTCACTAAGCTGGCTTGATATGTATGCTTCATAAACTACAACGGGATTCTACGCTTTTAAATATAGGGGTTCGTCGACTTCTGTAAAATAAGCAAAACAATGAGGTTTTACATAACTCCAAAAAACCTTATTAAAATGAAAAAAAAGGATTTAGTATAAAGAAGAATGACCTAGATTAAGGGCACTGTGTTTAGCTTTGCTCTCTCTCGATTACCCCTCTCTCTGTCTCGATTAGCTTCTCTCTCTCTCTCAAAATACAAAACACAGAACCTGGGCTAGGCCGTTCGTCGAAGAAGAGAGAGCCCTGAGCCTCGTCATTTAGCTTCTCTCTCTCGATTACCCCCCCCCCCCTCTCTATTAGCTTCTTTCTCTCTCGTTCAAAACAGAGAAAGAACTAGGGCTAGGTTCGTCGAAGAAGAGAACATCGCCACTGTTTCTGGTTCTCTGGTTTTCCTAGAAGAGAACGTCGAAGAAGAGAGAGCTCCGAGCCTCGTCGCCTCAGCCACGCCGAAGAGCAGAGAGCTAGGTTCGTCACCACTGTTTCTGGTTCTCCGATTTCATCTCTTTTTTCTGAATCTCCGTTCTGTCTCTTGAATCTCTGTTTGGTTCTGTGGTTATGTTTCTGATTTCTTGATACGGAATTGTGTATCTCTTGATATGGAATATTTGGTTATCTGTTTTGTTATCTAGTTCTATGTTTGTCTCATGTTTCTGGTTCTCTCTCTCTTTTTGAATCTCTGCTTTGTCTCTTGAATCTCTGTCTGGTTCTCAGGTTACGTTTCTGATTTCTTTATATGGAATTTTTGGTTCTCTGGTTTTTTGTTCTAATTGAAATTGCTTCTCTCTTAAACTGATATGTAATTTTTTTATTCTTGATGGTGTTGTCTATCTAGTTCTGTATGGAATTTTTTCTTTTAACTTGTCGTCTTCTAAGGTGCTGTCTTAACAGCTTCTCTCTGAACTGAAGTAACAGTAGCATGTTTGTTCTCTCTTCACTGAAATCACAGTATCATATAACTCTAAACATCAATTAGCTATGGTGTTTAGAACACCCACCACTCTCAAGTGTTTCTCTCACTGCTTGAAATTGCTTCTCTCTTAAACTGTCTAGTTCTCTAGTTATGTTTCTGTTTGTTCTCTCACTATCATTTTTCCCTTTCACCTTTCTTTTTCCATCTTTTTAGGTACATTTTCTCTGTTGTAATTTTTTTCAAGAGTGGAATCAGAAAAAAAAGTTAGTATGTATTTTATATATTACGTGAAAAATAGCTTTATAAAAAAAAAGTCAGAACTCTTTGATCATTGATTTGATCAATTGGAAACCCCGTTTTGACATAATTCAACTGGAAACCCCATTTTGATTATAAAACATATTTGGGCAAATTAACATAATTCAACTGGAAACCCCATTTTGACTCTAAAATCTTTTGAATTTTTGTTGGCTTAATCGAATTTGAGCAATTAGTCTGTGTCAAAGGCCTTTAGCAATAATTCTAACCTCACTTGCTTTTTTCACCAATTTAGCTCTTTTCAGCATTTTTGGATTAATTACTGTAGTGTTTGATTGTAAGTTTTATGTTATAGAGTGTGTTAACTCTTGGAGTATGTTTGTCTGCCAAGATCCTAGGGAGCCTAAAAAATCATTCATTTTTCTATCAGTGTTCAAATATCTAAGAAATTAGATGTGTGAACCATCTGTAAAGGGTTTTTTTTATATGAAGAATCATTTACGAATAAATGATAAATATCATAATTTAAAGAGAGAATGAGAGAATAAAGATACATCATTTACGTAGAAAACCTTTAAAGGGAAAAAATCATGGGAAGATTGTTGTTATTCACTAGTGTAAAGGATTTTACATAAGCAGTTGATGAGAGAAGAGAGGAAGGGCAATGTTTTTAGTTGAGGTTTGCTTCGTTTTTTCTTTTCTCTTTTTACATGAGTCTGTGCTTATAAGCCTTATAATAATAATAATAATAATAATAACAATAATAATAATAATAAAGAACGGGATGATCATTATCCCCAATGCTTTCGGCTGATGAGATTGCATTCAGTTGTTTTGTCATCAGCAACTTAATCAGTCAGTTGGTGGTTTCTCGTGGTTCGGGTCAATCAATCACAATCACTTAACCGTCAGTCTGAACCTTTTTTTCCATTCTAATGTTTTGTCCTGTCAAGGAGATAATGATTCCCCGTTTTTGAGAAGTCGGTTCCCGTTCTAGAAGCGATGATCTCCTGTTCTCGAGATGTTGGTTCCTGTTCTAGAAGCAATGATCTCCCATTCTCGAGATGTTGGTTCCCGTTCTGTTGTTATTTCTCGTTTTGGGAGTGATGGTCCCCCCGGTCTAGAAGCGATAGTCCCCCCGCTCCAGAAGCGATAGTTCCCCCGTTCCAAAAAGGATAGTCACTCATTCCAGAAGCGATACCCCCCCTCCCCCGTTCCAGAAGTGATAGTCACCCGTTCCAGAAGCGATAGTCACCCATTTTAGAAGCAATAGTCACCCGTTCCCGAAACGATAGTCACTCATTCCCGAAATGATAGTCACCTGTTCCCGAAATGATAGTCACCCGTTCCCGAAGCGATATTCCCCACGTTCTAGAAGCGATCGTCACACGTTCTAGAAGTGATAGTCGTCCGTTCCATAAGCGATAGCCACCCGTTCTAGAAGTCATAGTCACCCGTTCCAGAAGCAATAGACACCCGTTCTAGAAGCTGTAGTATCTATTCTAGAAGCGATCGTCCCCCGTTCCGGAAGCGATCATCCCCCGTTCCAGCAGCGATTGTCCCCCGTTCTAGAAGCGATTGTCACCCGTTTCAGAAGCGATCGTCACCTCATTCCAGAAGCGATAGTCCCTCCGTTCCAGAAACGATCGTCACCTCATTCCAAAAGCGATAGTCACATGTTCTAGAAGCGATAGTCGCTCGTTCCATAAACGATTCTCCCCGGTTCTAGAAGCGATGGTTCCCCACTTCAGCATTCTTTCTGTAAACGTGTCTTGGGTGATTTTTTACCCTTTCATTTGCGCCTCATTACACTCAATAAGTTTTACTTATTGAGGTGTAATGGTTTGTCCTTTCTTATTTTGTCGTTACGTCTGTTATTTCGGGTCTTTTCGTCTGTCTTCGTTCTTCTTCTTCAGCGCTCTTTCCCGTTCTGGAGAGATCTCTCGCTTTAGCGTTCTTTTCCCTTCTGACGAGATCTGTTTAAACGTTCTCTCTATACACGTGTCTTGGATGATTTTTTATTTGTTCACCATCTACAAAAGAAAAAAAGAGAGGATGTAGTCTGAGTAACTGAATAAAAAAGCATTGGGTAGACGTGCTAGAGTCCTCACAAATGAACCAACTCAAGGTGAAATGAATACTGGAGTTGTATTGTTTGCTACCTCATGTTCCTCTTTTTAAACAAATAAAATGCATTGCACCGTCTATATAAATTTTGTTCATTTAATTAACTCAATGAGTTTCAAATTCATCTTATAAATCTAATCCATGAATGTACAATGAACAATGCATTTTTTCAGAATGTTAGATTATTAATGAATGATTATATTGTTTAGAGCAAGAGATTGATTAACAAATTTAATATTGTGTTAATGATTTTAAATATTAATATATAAAGTATGAAGTGATAATAAATTCTATACATTGTGAAAAACTAATTTCATTCATAACTTAAAATGAGTACAATTTTAAGATCAAATCAATTAAGGTGTTTATATTAATAGGTTCACGGAATGAGTATTCCAATTAACCAAATTAGTAATAATATAATATTACTCAATCCGTGAGTTATAAAACACTAATATGTTGGAATGATAAGTATAATACACGAATATTGAAGTTGTTCATTATAAAGTAATTATTTATCAAGAATAATTATAGAGTGATCAAGTAATTGATTGAGTTTTAAGTAAAAATGATGTGACATTCATTTATAGGTAGTGTTTTATAATTCACTAAAATGATTTGACAAATATTTTCTCTCTCCTTTCTTTTATATCTTTATTTCTTTGACGAATTGCATTTCAGAGACAAACATATGAGTGATGTCACATTAGTTGTTCATTTAAAACTCCATCAATTAATGGATCAATATAGAATTACTTAAATTGTCAATTCACCATGAAAAAGTAGATCTTGTTTTATCATATACAAAAGTAGAAGGGTCCAGTAGGAATTCAAAAATTTCTCCTCTTGAACTCCTTTTAGGCATAGTAAGGATTGAAGATACTATAGATAGATAGATATAAATAGATTAGAGAAAACACACCTCTTCTATTGAGAATAACCACTGTTTTTCATAGCCTTTAACATTAAGTGGTTTTTTAATGAGAAAAACAATCTTTTTAGTTAACTAAATGTATTAACAATTTATGTAACATACGCGCCTTTTCTAATGAGAATGACCACTTTTTCGTAGCCTTTTCAGTACCAATAATCGTCCTCCAAGTTCGACCGCATTCAATCGATAACATTACCTGAAGACAAAATCATGTTTTATTAGTCATTAGAAAGTGACGACTCGTTCGTGTCGATCTGAAGCCTCTAACGTTATGTGGGACCCACAATGCTTGATCAGAGCCTATCAATGGTCCATATTGTCGAAGAATTGATATAAATCTCCTACTTTGCTTAGTTGTGAATTTCCTTCTGTTCCGGTCGGAATGATCTGAATGTTCCAGTTTTTGGACGGGAACGGAATAGAATAGGGGTGGTAAAATCTTGTCCAAAATTTTGGTCAATTTTGACCGGAACAGAACATTCCGTCTGAAATGGGTGAAATGATAAATATGTCGAAACAAACCCTTATTTTTAAAATTCTAGTAAATATAAATGAAACCAACAACTTACAATAAAAATACAACAGCCTAGGTGGTCATGGGTTTTATAATCAAATCTTCCCTTTCCAAGTTTGAATCTCATCATTTGCATTCTATATTTTTATTTTATTTTTGTTCAATAATAATTTCTTAATTTAATAGAGTTAAATTTTCTTCTATAATTGGTTAAATTTATTTCTATAACTATTTTTTAGAATAAGTAACTTGTTTAGATTAAATGTATGATTTGTTTATATTTTAAATTTAAGTAAATGGGTGATTGTTTTAGATTAAATGAGTGATTTCTTTAGATTAATTAAATGGGTTACTTGTATATAGATTTGTTATTTTTTCACGTGAAAGATTAAACTCATGCTTTTAAATAAATTGAAATGCTTGGAATAAACTATGAGTGCTCAAAATAAATAAGTTTTAATGAAAATTATGCGTATTTTGTTTTTACTAGTCATGATTCACTTTTTGTTATATTATAAATTTTATAATATTATTTTTATATATCCAAAAAAAATTTTGAAATGGAATACCAGAACACCGAAATATCCAAAATGTTCTGTTTTTTAATACTGAAATGGCCACCGAAACGGAATTGACTACTATGCCACTTTGACAGTTGCAAGGAAACATCTTTTCATGTTTGTTCTGCACGCTTGTTCTAGTTTTTGCTCTTTTAGCTTATGCCTGATGCTCATTGATTTTGATGCCTCATTCATTTATCAACACATTCCCCAATTTCTTACATATATCTTTCTTAATCCTGCAATGGTGAACCTTCATATGAGAGAATATGAAAACTCAAAAGGTTTCGTCGTTCATTCAACATTTTAGTGTCACTCAGACTTATACGTTTAAGAGACACAAGGTATCTATCTACTGCCTTATACTTTGGGTTTAGTCTTGAGGCATTCATAAAAACTTCATGTCTCTCCCCCTTTTGACTTATCTTCCATCAACCCTAAAAACTAGATCCTTCAATTTTTTATTTTCTTTCTCTATTTTGTGAAGCTCTTCACAATCTTCCTTGCATTTATGGACCTCTACTTCAAGGTGAGTTTGTGAAATATTGTGGTCATACTTTGGATCAACTCACTTTCTTTCTTCAATTTCATTTTTGTATTCACCATGATCACATCTACTTTGTTTAAAACCTTCATACGAAAAGTTATTCTTGAAATAGAAACCAAACTAAATTCTCTGGTTTCCGAGTTTAGCATCTTATTTGTGTGAAGTAATTTTTAGATTGAACTAGGATATCACTTTTAACCAAAATCATTGCTACTCTGTTGAAATCCGTCGTATGACATGTTGTCATTAAAATGAGAACCAAGCCTGAAATGCTATAGGTTCCATGATCTGTCTCTTTCTTCGAAGCGCATATGAGATTAGATGACTTGAGAAGTAGGTTCTTACTATCTCAGAGGACTGCTCTTGTCCATTATTTTCTCTTAAGGCTTGGATTTAATGTTTAGGGTTTAAGGTTTAGTTTCTTTTTGGACGGTACATGTTATCTTTGTGAATTTTTGTGCAAACTGAATCGAATTCTGTTTGTGAATGAAGAACAGTGTAACAAACAAAACATGTGTTTTCTAGAATCAATGTGTTCTTGACGTACAATTGGTTTTGGCTTGTTTGATTCAATTCAGTACCGCATCTTCGAGAGGTTCAACTCGGCCAACGAGATGTGAGTGTATGTCTTCCTTATTTAACCTTGCCCGATTACCAAACAACAATTACAATAAAAAATTCAGTAACAAATCTGATCATAACAGTAACATTCTTGAAGAAAATACATGAAGATAACATAGTTTGGACAAAGTAATAAAAATGCATGAAGTACATGAATCAAATTCTACGCATCACTAGGAATATGAGGTGGAAAAGTATGAATAGCAGCCTTAATGGACATGTAGTATTTGTGTTGTTCTCGACGAATATCCTCCTAAAAATTTGTTTGTTGTTCTTGCACTCTTGTTTGTTGAATCTAGAGAGCATCTATCTTCTTATGTAGCCCTTCAAGCATATATATCAGCCCCAAATACTTGGGAGGATTTTCCTTGAAAGGTAGGTGCAGGATTTCCTTAACAGAGCTGGCTGGTAAAGGGCATGTTGTGAGTTCGAGAATCATCACCAAACAAGTCCTCAAAAGTAACTCAGCATTAGGAATGACATTGTTCAAGTTTGCATTTCCTTCTCTTGTTTCTTGGTGGGTTTTGATCACACTCCATTGACCTTCTCAACGTGCATTTTTTTTCCAAAAAAAAATTGGTCAAGAGATAATTCTTATTCAACTAAAAAACTCTTATTCACCGAGATCAATACGAAATGCTCAAATATTTATGTGAGCCACATTCCATAGGATAGAGAACATTGGAAGTTATGAACGACATTTTCCATAGACTTTATCATCAAATTATATATATTAATATTTTCTTCTCTCAAAATGTCATAGAGAATAAATATCAATATAGTTCACTTCTTCCCTCTAACCACCTCGAGGAAGAAATTTATAGGTGAGAAAGAATGCGGAGAAGGATTCTACAGACTAGGCATATGCATCTAAAGGATCAATTTTCAATATTTGGCCAACTAGATGTCTGGTAGAAGACTAATCTTTGACGTGGTATTGTAAAATTTTTACTTAATTTTGCATCATCCGAGATAATTAAAGTACCCATAACATAGCTTTTATAATAAAAGGATGATCTTTTGCCATTAAATTTACATAAAGTAGTCGAACAAATCTAGGATATATTTTGACTTCAAAATCGTGACATTGAAGCCCCTCAAAATCAGCATATTTACTCAATCGTCCAAGTAAGATCTTACAAGAGATATTCTAAGTATACTAACTTCACCTTAGATTCTCATGGTAATGCACCCCTAGTCCTCATGATAACAAATTTGAAATGCCCAACAAAAAACATAACAAAGCTTGAAGTGGTGACCGAATGGAGAAATGATTGAGAGAAGATTTTGAGAACCGGCTAAAAGAGAACTGACCGAATGAAGAAAATGCTGGTCATATGAGAAAACTGACTAGAACAAGTTACTGAGATCCGATGACAAAAATGTTGACCGAATGGGAAAGTGATGGAGCAAATCGGGTGGAGGAGAAGGGAAAGGGTTTCGGCTGAGAGAAGGGTTGACCGAGAAAAGGTGAATAAAATTAGGGCTCAGTTCCATCTTATAACACTGCTACTGTAGTAACCAATGCACTGGTGTTGACATCGATTAGACCGGTTTGCACAGCAACCAGATATTTTCCTTAATTTTTGGATTTTTCAAAAAGGTCCTTAAATAATTTCTTCTTTCTCAATTAATATGATAAGCTCCCCAAATGATTTATTATTTCCCAGTTACTACCATAAATTTTTCCTCTTTTTCAATTTCTTCCATGTCTGTATTGGCTTTGTAACTTTCTACCTAAAATACATCCTCTAATTCACATATATCTATAATTTGATGTCTACTTGCAATTTATACATTGAATCATATAAGTGCAACTAAATGTAAACATTAGCAAAAGTTTAACTGATGTTCAAAATACCCAACGCAACTCTATTTTTATAACATTTTCAACATTTAATGGTTTTGTAAAAATATCAGCTAGTTAATTTAATGTGTTGACAAACTCAAGTGAAATATCTCCCTTTTGTACGTGGTCTCAAAGAAAATGATGTCTAAGATCAGTATATTTAGCATGGGAGCGAAAAATGGGTTTGTTAGAAACAGATGTCACTAGTATTTTCACATCGAATAGGTGCATTTTTTAAGTCTAAGCCAAAATCTCGTCGAGTTTATTACATCCATAAAATTTGAGCACAACAACTATTGGCCGAAATATATTGGACTTTGAAATTTTATAAGGTTATCTAATTTTACTTTCTGCTAAACTAAGAGATAAGTGAGTGCCTTGAAAACTGACAGATGCCACTTGTAGTCATTTTGTCGGTTAAGCTATCGCTAAAATCAGAGTCTGAGTACCCAACTACTTCAAACGAGCCACATTTTGGATACCAAAAACAAAATTTGGTAGCCTCATGCAAACAACTAAATTTTTTTTAATTACATGCAAATGTAATTCTCTAGGACTAGTTTGAAAACATGTGTATAAACAACATGATATCAAACCTCGATTTTTTGTCATATTTACATGTTTACCTTTGTAGTCCTTATCTAGCTTCATTGTTGTACTCATGGGAGTGTTGCTAGATTTCACGTTCTCAAGGAAGAAATCCATTGTCCTTTTTTGTGATTGGTAGCTCAAGGAAGAAATCCAACTCTCTCATCATGCTCATCTCAAACTCAATGCTCATTATATTACCAAAATTATTGCATAGATGATTATTAGTAGAACCAAAAACAGTATCATCTACATAAATTTGAGCAATCAAAATAGCTTTTCCTTCTAGTTTTATAAATATAGTGTTTTTACTTTACTAATGCTAAAACTATCATCAACAAGAAATTTTTTTGGCCAATCGTACCAAGCTCTAGGAGCTTGTTTTAAGTTATATAGAGAGCCTTTTTAAGTTTATACACGTGACGTGAAAAATTTAAGCTTTGAAAACAGGGAGGTTGTTCGACAAACACTTCCTCCAAGATATATCAATTTAAAAATGCACTCTTGACATCCAGTTGATATAAAATAAATTTTTTGAAACTTGCAAAGGCTAAGAGAATTTGAATTGATTCTAGGCTAGCAACAAGAGCAAAGTCTGATCATAATTTATTCCTTCTTGTTGGTTGTCACTTATGCCAATAGTCTAGCTTTATTTCTAGTTACAACTCGATTTTCAACTAGTTAATTTATAAAGACCCATTTTGTACCGATTACCGATTGATTTAATGATCTAGGAACAAGTTTTCGTACCTCATTTTATTCAAATTAGTTTAGCTCATCTTGCAAGGAAACTATCCAATCTTCATATTTTTCAGCATTTAAAAAATTATTGGGTCCTAATTGAGATATAAAAGAAAAAACACCCATACTATAGAGTGACGCTCGATGTGTTACTCATTTTAAGATATCTCCTATGACAAGCTCCTTTACGTGATCTTTCCAAACTTCTATTCTTTTACAGTGTTAATAGATTGTCTACTTGCGCTATTCTTGTAACCAGAGTGAAAGAGATAAAATTTACCCATATGATCACAACATCTTTGGTAATTGGCATTGCATATCTAATTATTCTCATGTTGCATGTGGTAGAATATGGTTAGCTTGGAATCCTTCTATCATTTCTCTTATTATTGTTAGCCAGACTAAACAAAGTATAACTTGTGTGGTTTCCATATCATCTACTCAAGAATATTTTTATGCTTAATTTGTTTATGTTATCAATGATCCCCCTAATAGAAAGGTCCTTTGGAACTTAATCACTCTTTGCCTAATATTTTTATATCTCTTTTGTAGCACTTTGAATATGTATTCCCAGAGGAGAAGCCAAAAGAGCTGCCACTAATTAGCGGAATTGAGCACCACATTGACTTCGTACCCAAACTCTCATCCAAAATAAACGCACTAATAGAAGATATCAGGAGGAGAGAAAAGAGATGGAAAGACAAGTGATCAAGCTCATGAAAAAGGAGTATGCTCATGAAAGCATGAGCCCTAGTGCGATTTTCGTATTGCTTCTGACTAAGAAGGAACGAGCATGGACGATGTGCGTTGATCTACGATCCATAAATAACATCACTATATAGTATCACCATCTCATTCCAAGATTACATATACTTAATGATTTGGATGGTTCTTGTTTGTTTACTAAAATTGATCTTAAAAGTGGATATCAACAAAGTAGCATGAAAGAGGGATATGAATGGAAAACAACACTTAAAAGTAAACATGAATTGCATGAGTGGTTAGTAATGATATATGGTTTAACTAATGATGAGGATTCGGTTGCACAAGCTCAAATGATGGATCGACTTCAAGTAGCAAGCGGTCAAATCAAAAGAGCTAAAGAAAAGAAAATGGTTGAAGCACTAAATAAGAGTATGACATGGAGCATGACGTGGAGTGTTGGAGTATGACAGCTTACGTGGAGCATGGCGTGGCATCCAACATGGAGCATGTCGTGGCGTCCAACATGACAGCCCACATGGAGATGATGTGGCATCCTACATGGCATTCCATATGGAGCATGATGTGGTGTTGGATATGGCAGTCCACATAAAGCATGACATGACATTTTAAATTATGACAAAAAAGTAAGATAACTTGACAATCATAACCTAGAACTGGACAACCAATAGTAGTAGTCTATTAGAGCATGATACCTTAACAATCCTAACCTAGAAGTGGATAGCCAATATGAGTCTTTTGAGTGGATTACAAGTTCCTTATTTATTACAATTAATATTTCTTTATCTTTGATAAGATAGGCTATGACAAGATAAGATAAGATGAGATAAGAAAAATAAGATAAATTATGACAACATCAGATATGATATGATAAGATGAGATATGATATGATAAGATGAGATATGATATGATATGATATGATATGAAAAAATATGATGAGATAAGATAAGATGATAAAGATGATAGCTAAAACAATGGAAGTTCAAATTTGAAATTTGAAATCCCAAAATTTTAGATGAAACTGCGCAGAATAATTAAATGCCTCTGAAAGTGATCAAAACAATAGAATCTGGCTTTCAAATTCACGTATAGGTTGTAGGCATCAAAAATCTGTTCGATTTGATATGCAATAATGACTATTTCAACACCCATATCAAAAGTTATGATCATTTTTCAGAGCCACCGTCAAAATCTAGAAAAAAAATCAGAATTGAATCTGACTCAAGAGAACCAAAAGCTTTGATACCATATGATATGAGCCCACTAGGCGACCTTCCCTAGAAACCCAATAACAATGATGGTTCAAGAATCCAATGATCGATTTTAAAGAAGAAGAAACTCCGACCCATTTTTTATGACACAAAGAGAACCTTAGGTATAAGACCTAAGACCCAAATTGATGCTTCGAAAAGAACCAATGATATGGTTTAGACGCCACACTCAAGAATAAGAAGGAAAAGTGAGTGATAAGTCTAATTTTAGACTCCACAAGAATATTCTTGATAAGTCTAAAAAGTTCTTAAAAGAACCAAAGAGAAAAACTCTCACAAAAAAATTATATTGATCAAAGATGTTTAATACATTGTGAAACCATGCTTAAATAGATAAACTAGAAGCCTAAAGAGTCCTAAAGTGTTTAAATAACATAAACTAAATTTAAAAGATAAAAAAATATTAATTGCAATAAATAATGAACTTATAATCCATCTAAAAGACTCATATTGGCTGTTTACTTCTAGCTTAGGATTGCCAAGGTGTCATGCTCTAATAGACTACTACTATTGGTTTTCCACTTCTAGTTTAGGATTGCCACATTATCTTATTTCTTTGTCATCATTTAAAATGTCATGTCATGTTCCATGTGGACTTCCATATTGAACGCCACATCATGCTCCATGTGGAATGTCATGTAGGATGCAACATCATCTCCATATGGGCTGTCATGTTGGACGCCACGACATGCTCCACGTAGGTTACCATATTAGACTCCACTCCATGCTCTATGTAGGCTGTCATACTCTACATCATGCTCCACGTCATACTCTTATTGAGTGTTTCAGCCATTATCTTGAGGACTGTTCTATCGGTGATGTAAATTGACTTGGACCAACAGTAAGTATGGCCAAAGTACAATCATGAACAAAATAGACAAGGTCGTGGTTAATGAAAAGATTCCCACTCTTAAGATCATTTCCCCATCTTGGTATATATGATCTAGTGGTATTTTGTAACATGCATCGTCCTTACCTGAATTTCACCTTCATTAGAAATTTGAAAAGGTCAAGATAGTCTCAATCTATGTTGTGTAGATGGCCTTCGCATTTTCTCTAAAGGGATGTAGGTTCTGTGAGTTTAATCAAGCACAACCTGAACCTCTTCTACAATATCGCATTGTTTAAATCCAAACCAAATTAAAAGCCAAATCTTTTTCACTCGTGCCTTTGAGAATCACCAACATAATAAAAGCTTGGGAAGCTAAGCACCTTACTTTTTATGTAGACTTCAACTTATCCAGTCAATCTTGGTTTCTATCCAGGGGTATTGGGCATGTTTATTTATCATCCCAAAAAGATTCTTAGGGATATTGAAGTTATCTTGATGAGATATCTTTGGCCAGGCAACGCTGAAAGGCATGTGTGAGCCAAAGTGAAATAGGCAGATGTATGTCTTCCTAAGAAAAATATATGTATAGGGTTGAAAGATCGTTGTATTTGGAATACTACAAAAATGACCAAAACCTTTGGTTCCTTGTAACCAATCCCAAGGGGTCCATCTGGAGAAAATGATGTCATCTTCATTTTCTATGGAGAAAGCTGCCGAAAGCTTGTTATTGGTTTACTGAACACTGTCATTCCAGTATTGGAGATGGATCTCAGATTTCACTTTGATGTGACCCTTGACATCAAATTTGTGTTTTACTGAACATATATGGTAGGAGTGTCACTTTGGATACTGTTTGGGACACTTCTGCAAAGGTAGACATGGTTATTTTCAACGGCCAATGGCTCTGGCCAACTACTAACACCATCGCATTGTTAGAAATCAAGCATGTGTCCACTAACATGCCCCCTCCTAATATGCATAGACATGATAAATGGATGTGGAAGCCTGTCTCTAATGGCTGTATTCTATAGACTCTGATTATAACATCATGAGCCAACCTATGATAAGGTCATGGCATAACTTAACTTAGTTCCCTTGCATCATTCCAAAACACAACTTCATTGCTTGGCACTCATGTATAAACAAGCAATCAACCAAGGCCAAGCTGACATCTTGGAGTATTTCTCAAGACCCTGATTTCATTTTTATGTTTAAACCATTTTGAGAATAGGGATCATTTGTTTTTTGTCTACTTCTCTCAACACATTGGGAAAGCAGTCACTAAAAAATGTGATCTTTTCTGCCCTAGCACAATTTTGGATCACATGGTTGAGTGGTTGGCGAACGCTACAAAGAGGGACTTTAGATCTCTTATCCTCAAATTTACTTTCAACTCTTTCATGTATAATATATAGAGTGAAATGAATACTAGAATTTTTTTAGGGAAAGTATAGGGATAAGAACACTATGGTTAAGACTATTGTTAATAATTTTAGGGACAAGTTAAGACTATTGTTTACATCCCTGATTCTGCCATTAACACACATCTTATTTCTTAATGGGACCTCACTTCTTAAATGTTGGACGATCTCCCTTGAGCTTTAGGCCTGGTTTTTTGTGTGGCCCATGGGGTATGCTCATTTATTTTTAAGGTCTTTTATCCAATATAGTAGTTGATTTATCTTTATAGGTTGGAATGTTTGTTGCTGATATGGTGCAAGTCTCACTCATTGAACTGAAACTCAAGGATAAGAAAAAACAATGACACCGTCCGAGATCGGAATAGTGGTTAGAACAGTAGTACTTGTAGGATGTCGATAATGAAGAAGCAAATTGTCTCAGAATCGATGTCATCTTTGACTTCTCCATGCTCTTGGCTTTTTTCATGCTCTCATGGTAAAACGCTTTATGCAGAGAGATTAAAATAGGTTAACAAGTCTATTTCACATACTTTCTGACCTTTCTCTGTGGCTAAAGATGTAATAATTGTAACACTTGAGTTGAAATACACTTTACAATCTTTGGAATAATTTCGTACTTTAAAAAATATGAGAAAATTGAAACATACAACTATTATGTAATGTTGGCTAAGCATTTTTGTTGTTGTCCGGTCATACGTATAACTAATAAGAAAATTTATCAAATAATAACTGTAGACATTTTGAGTCTGCATCATTGTTTGCAGTTTTTTTGGATTAATGTTAATGTACGCTTCGACCATTGTGGTACAAAAAAATAACACTTGAAGTATTCGTGATACAGTTTTTGGGTCCAAAGTCAACGTATGAAACTTTTATTGTTGACAGATGATTGCACGTTTATTATACCAAATAGAGTAGATAAATCTAAGATTTAGTGAATATAAAAGATTATAACCAATCGAACGTAATAGAATCGCCGTCCATCCGTGTACAAACATAGCTTTCCCGAAAAGCCCTTAGACTGACCAAGTATTTATCCTAAAAACCCTTTCGGTGATGTCATGCTATTTAATTATACATGTAGTACTTATTAAGTATAATAAAAATAATATGTGTTATTTATAGTTACCGTCAAGATAAGATTTAAAAAAATATCATTTTTTATGTACATTTTTACTAGATAAAACAAAGAGTTCATTTGTTAAGTTGTCTCATATATGTTAAGAACAATGAGTGGTTGACAACAAAAAATATTCACGTAGCACAAAAAAGATACAAAATGCAAATGCAGCAATAGCGATAGTGCTACCCGCATGCACACCTGTTGGAACAAACCCACTGGTCATGCAACAAAAGTTACATGAATAAAAATAAATCAAAGTTAGAGGTGCTCAATTGTTTATCAAACTTACATTGCCAAAATACACTATTACAGATATAAATATACAAAATAACATCAATTACACAACACAAATGCACAGACAAGGCTCATTGAATTAACGTAAACACTAACCATCCATAGTAGATGTATCTATACCTACAAAATAAACCGATGTATGAAAATAATGTTTGATCATTAATCTGACATTGGATTTATGTGTAAAATATGTGTTGCAAACTGTCAAATAAAGTTAAACCTAATTAAAAGTGATCTATTAAGGTTTGGATAATTGACGTTTTAATGTATCTGATAGGTTGTGAACCATTTAATGTGTAAAGACTTTAGGGTAATTTCTATTTTTATGATGGGCTAAAATAAAAATACTAAAAGATGAATTATCTATAACTGGTTATGGTTCATAGGTCACACGATAACAGGAAAATCATTTTATTCTCCATAATATTACATCGTTAGAGAGAAAACTGAGAGGCTTTATCAAATGAGACTCCCGGATAGAGAATCGTGTAGATCTGGAAGGTCAACCGCTCGACCCTAAACAACAATGTATCGTTATGAATTCAGGTACGCTTTCACTCTATAATTGTTTTGATTCTTGATATGTTCATTATGAGATCTTGGGTTTTATTGAGATACGGTTTATATCGAAACGATTCTGAATCTAACAATTGGTATCAGAGCAACTTATGTTAAATCATTGAGAATCGATCTATTAAATTCTAGATCCATGATTAAAGGTGTTTTTGTGTTTACGTTTCAGTGTCCTTGAAATTAATAATTGTTTGATGATGTATTAGATTTTAGAATATTTTTTTGGTATTTTTTGTTTGGTTTTGGAACAACCGGCTGGCGGTCTCACCGTTGTAGATGAAAGATGATCGGCGTGGTGGTTTGACCGCGTCGGCAAGGAGAAGTCACGGCTGTCTAGAAGAGTTGAGGCCATGGCCGCCAGTCACTAAAGATGAAAACCCTAGGGTTAACACAGGTCGGGGTTGACCAACCCGTGAACAGTTAAAAAATAATAATAAGTCTAAATGACTGTGGGCTAGCCCACAATCATCAGGCATACGCTGTGGGGAAAGCCCACAGCCAATTTTGGGAGGGCTGTGGGGAAAGCTCACACATTTTTATTCATATTTTTAGTTAAATTTTTTTATAATCATTTCATTTAAATTAATTCATGATTAATTTTATCAATCAACTTTTAAGGATCGTAAAATTAATTTTTTATTTAAAAACTTTCAAAATAGATTGTTTTGATTATTTTTGATTTTTTTGGGTATAAATAATTTACAAACAATGTCAAAGGATTGTAAAATTAATTGGTTAATCAATTAATTTAAGGTTTAAATTTGATACAATTTGAAATTTGAACATTAATATGTTATATATATTTTAAGATGAATTAGTTAAAACAACATGTCACCAAAGTTATCTCTCTTGTGGAAATTGGTTTGTCTTGAAATATAAAAGGTTATGTGTGCTTGTAACTTATATGAATATTTATCGGCCCAAAGGAAGATAATTATTTGACGATTATTCAGTTTTATATGTGAACAATCAATCGACCCAACGGAAGATTTCTTATTTGACATGTTATTTATCATCAGTGTTTGATTAGTACACCATGATATATTCTTACAAGTTAATATTTTTTTTACCAAAGTCATAATATTAATGGAGTGTCTGGTATGTTGAGATGGGTTATTTATTACTATTGTTTGAATTATTATTGTTATTTGAAGTTTATGTGAGCTTAATTTATTTATTGTTCTTTGTTCAGCTATTACTCCTGATAGTATCACGGCCAACATCAATTCAATTTCAGTTCTAAATGGCTCGAACTTCAAATCCTGAAAAGATAATCTCTTGATAGTACTTAGAGTCATGGATCTCGATTTTGCGTTAAGGACTGATTCTCCTGTACCTCTTACAGAAAAAAGTACCTCTGATGATAAGAGGGAGATGGAAAGGTGGGAGAGATCAAATCACATCTGTATGTTGATCATGAGGAAGGCCATTCCAGAAGCATTCAGGGACACTATAACAGAAAAGATAACTATAGCTAAGGATTTCCTTGTAGACATTGAAAAGAGGTTTGTCAAGAACGAAAAGGCAGAAATTGGCACGCTCTTGTCGGACCTAATTTCAAAAAGGTATAAAGGTAAAGGTAATATCAGGGAATATATTATGGAAATGTCTCACATTGTTTCAAGGTTAAAAGAACTAAGGCTTGAACTCTCTGAGGACTTGCTTGTGTATTTGGTTTGGATATCCCTTTCGGCATAGTTTAACCAGTTTAAGGTGAGCTATAATTGTTAGAAAGAGACTTGGTCTCTGGATGAGCTCATCTCACACTGTGTTGAGAAAGAGGAAAGAGTGAAATATGATAAAACAGAAAGTGTTTACCTGGCCTCTACCTCTAAGGATAAGGGTAAGGGAAAGAAAAGGAAAAATGATAAGGAAGTTGCGGATACAGCACCGCATAAGAAATGACAACGGAAACCGGTAAACTCAGAAGGTATTGGTTGTTTCTTCTATGGAGCTGAAGGGCATAGGAAGAAGCAATACATCAACTATCACGCTTGGCGTGCTAAGAAAGGTATGCTTCTTAATTTTGTTTGTTCTGAGGTTAATTTAAGTTCGGTTCCTATACACGTGGTGGATAGATTCTGGTGCAACAACTCACATCAGTGTGTCTATGCAGGGTTGTCTGAATTGCCAAAAGCCAAATGATGCTGAAAGATTCATCTACGTGGGCGATAGCAAGACGGCTGAGGTTGAAGTAATAGGAAAATTTAGATTATTATTAAAAATTAGACATTATTTGGATCTTGATGAAACTTTTATTGTACCGTCCTTTAGACGGAATTTGATTTCTATTTCTGTTTTAGACAAAGTTGGTTATGTTTGTTCTTTGGAAATGGAAATATGGTTTGTTTCGTGATTCAATTTCAGTTGGTTCTGATTTTTTATCAGGATATGATAATCTTTATTTACTTGAAACAATTGCTTCATTTAAAGAATCCATGCAATTAAGTACACGAGGTACAAAAAAAATTAACCAGTGAGAAATTCAGCTACGTTATGGCACAAGAGATTAGGTCACATCTCCAGATGGAGAATAGAGAGACTTTTGTCAGAAGAAATTCTCGGTCCCTTAGATATCACAGATTTTACCATTTGTGTTAATTGCATAAAGGGAAAACAAACCGATAAAAGGAGATTTGAAGCCAACAGGACTCTGGACGTCTTAAAACTTATTCATACGGATATTTGTGGGTCATTCTCTTCGGTGGCTTGGAATGGTCAACAGTATTTTATAACGTTCATAGACGATTATTCTAGATACGGCTACATATATCTTATTCATGAAAAGTCACAGTCATTGGACATGTTCAAAAAAATTTAAGGCCGAAGTTGAGAACTGTCTGTGGTGGTGAGTACTATGGCAGATATGATGGTTCAGGTGAACAACGTCCAGGATGATTTGCTAAATTCCTAGAGGAGCGACTACCAAAACCCCATTGGAGCTTTGGACTGGCAAGAAACCTAGTCTAAGACATTTGCACGTTTGGGGATGTTCAGCTGAGGTAGGGCCATATAAGCCTAATAAAAAGAAATTGGACTTACGGACGGTGAGTTGTTATTTTGTTGGATACTCTAAAAGATCCAGGGGGTACAAGTTTTATGATCTCACAACCAAGTTGATTTTTTTAGACCGGAAATGCCCGATTCTTTGAGGATGCCTAGTTGCGGGGGGAGATACGGTTCATGATTTTATCCTTCAGGAGGAATATGTTGATATTCCCATAGGTGTTATTAGCATCGATCAGGACTGTGTCCCCGACATTGCTCATGACACAACACTTCAAGACAATATAGGAGAACCTCTCATCCAAGAGATTGTTCCCGAAGAACAAACTCTAGCACTTCAGTGCCAGATGATTACATTGTATTTCTCCAAGAGCATGAGGTTGATATTGGTGTGATGGAAGATTATCCAATCAAGACCTCAGACCCATCTGCGATTCTAACCCATTTGACATGCTCTATTCTCCCTTCAACCCTCTACAAGCCTTTTTCTAAAAGGAATACCCCATTCAGAAGCTCATAATCATCAATTTATTGGAGGGTGACAATCTGTCTCAACACCATTGTCCCAAAGTACAATGGCCTTGAACGAATAAAGATGGCGGACGTTTCAAGAAGATTCACTTCATCTTGTACTTTATGCCATTCATATGATTAATTAGCACCATTCTACCTGGTCTGGTTAATTTATAATGTTGGTTATGTTTTTCCAAGTCCGGAAGATGAAGTGATTATTTTCTTTGGGTGGGAGATAATGGTTGTTCTCCAATTGATAGACTTAGAAGCAGTAGTAAATGATGTTGGTTCAGCTTCATAATTACCAAGATTAACAACTTGATAAGTTGCTAGGTAAACCCTTTTCATGCTAATACCTTATTTTGATCGAGCCTGCATAGAATGAGTATTATTTGGGTAAGTAGTGGCAGAAGTGAAAGGGACAGAATCAGTGTTGGAAGGAATACTAATTGAGGCAATTGGAGGTTCAGTAGAAATAGAAGGCAAATCAATGCTGATGGAGGTTATAGGTATCATGTTTGCAGGTAGGGTGGTTGAAGGAGAGGGCGTAGAAGGTATAGTTGAAGGAGCAGGATTGCTAGACAAGGTTTTAGATATAGAAGAGTCAAAGAAAGGTAAACATGAAGCAAGAGAATCAGTAGAAGCACTAATGTTAGCAGTTTCAAGCTATTTAAAGAGAAAAGTGTTTCCATCAAAAAGAACATGTCTAGTGACAATTATTTTGTTAGTGGCATGATTATAGCATATGTATCCCTTTGAATGAAGAGAGTAACCAAGAAAAATATGCTATGCAGACCTAGATTGAAGCTTATGAGAATTATCAGGCTTAAGCAAAGGAAAACAAGCAAAACAAAATACCTTTAACATGGAATAATCAGGTAATTTTCTAAATATTCACTCAAAGGGAGATTTATTCTTTAAAGTAAGAGTGGGCAATCTATTAATTATGTAAACAACAGTACAGAATGCATGATACCATAAATGTAGAGGATCATAAGCGTGTATCATTAGGCTTAGAGCAACATCAATAATATGCTTATTCTTTCTTTCTGCCACCTCATTTTGCTCAGGGGTATATCGCTAAGAAAGTTAATGTCCTATAACTTTAGAAGAGAGAAAAGTAGCTATGTTTCTATTTTTAAACTCCCCTCCCCCATCAGATTTGAAAACTTTAAGTTTAGCATTTAACATATTTTCAACATATGGAACAAACTTCTGCAGAACATAATTACTTCAAATTTTTGAATAAGAGGAAACAACCAAGTTTATCTAGTAGTGTTATCTATAACTGAAACATAATATTGAAAGCCTTCAAATGATGTTGTGGGAGCAAGGCCCCAACATCACTGTGAAGAAGCTCAAGAGGAGAAACAGTAAGAGAATGAGACATGGAGAAAGATAACTTTGTCATTTTTCCATTTCTGCAACTAGACCACATACAAGGCTTTAAAGACATTAAGGGTATTTAAGCTTTATTCAAAACATTTTTCAACACAATACCATAAGTATGTCCTAATCTACTATGTCACATATTATTATAAATAGTACTGCCAAGATAGGCAATATAGGTGCTTGATTGTTCTTCTTGCGAGATTTGATCCTATACAGAAGTGGACAGGGGAAATAGTCCATTCTCATTGGGCCCTATGAAGAGAACTCTCCATGTTTCTTTGTTCTGGATACAAAATTGGTCAGTATCAAATGTAAAGAAATAATTATTTCATTTGCAAAACTTGTGGACAGATAGTAAGTTAGCATCAAGTTTCAGTACACAAAGAATGTTCTTAAGAAAGAATTGATGATTATTAGCAAGAATGTGACCACAACCTAAGTGTGTGATGTCCAATGGTTGCCCATTACCTATAGTCATAGTGTCCTCACCATTGTATTCCTCAGAAGAAGTTAAGCTGGAGAGCTTAGAGGTTAGATGAGTACCCAGTGTCTGAGAGCCAAGATACATGCTTGGAGTTGTCTTGATTGGTGCAAGAGAATATGCTAACATGGTTGTAAGTTTGGAAGGGGGCTCACCTATTAAACACTAATTAAAATTGCTAGATTGTTTGAAAATGATCTATGCAACAAGACAAAAAGGCATCATGCAGACGGAATTATCACTTACAATTCGAAAACCATAAATAACAATTCCAAATTATCATTTAAGATTCAGAAGACAAAAAAGGCATCATACGAAAACCATCTCTGAAATTTCAGAAGGCAATTTAAAAGACAAAACAAGAACAAAATTATCACTTACAATTCGAACGAAAATATCATGCAGTAGCAATCGTGTTTGACATATACGAAATCAAACTCGAACTAAAATAAAAAACTGTGTTAACACAGATTCAACTTCCAATCATACTCGATTCAAAATCATTTCGAACTATATCAAACTCTAATAAAAATCAATTTCAAACTAAAACAATTTCGAGCGAAAAGGAGAGATTGAAACCGTAAATAGAAGAGATTGAAATCGTAAATATCACTTCCAATTGATATTCATAAGATTTAAGCTTAGATTTGCACAAATCTTGTTAGGGTTCTCTATGTTCTCCAAAATAGCCACTGTTGCCATTCACAAGTGATTTCAATCAATTTTTTAGGGTTTCCTAGCCGGAGCCTTTGATAGTTTAATAATGAGGGCAGAAATGTCTTTCTGATATGCTGTGTAGGTTTTAAATATAAGAACTTTATAATTTTTGGTAATTTATGCAAAAGAATACTTTTTGGACCATTTTTTTCTTTATTTTCTTACACCAGCCTATTTCCAAAAAAACATTTAACAAATATACGACATAATGCTTTCAGCAATAGGAAATAGAAATTATAATAAATGTGCCATTTTTTTTAACTTATTTTGTCAATGAGCCGAAATTATTTAGATTTACAATAATGGCTCATTTTACTGAGAGAGGAACGAGAGCTGACATTTCCCACCACTTGAGACGCGATTTCCTTGCGAGAGTGACGAAGGCGAAGGAAATTCTAGAACCTTGGTCGAAGTCAATCCCACTGCGAGAGATATCATTTCCCATGAGAATGAATACCTACAACCTCGGAGGTGGAGGCTAGCTTAGAGACAGCGAGTTCTCTACTCCGCAATCGCCGTGGTCACTAGGTCAATAATCCACCACTCTCTTCATCTCCCACACCATCTTTCTCTACCGCCACCACAGGTCAATCTCCTTGTAGATGGGCCACGAGTCGCTTTCTGAATCGAAAGAATTTGAGCTATGGGCACTAGGCAATGACGTGCTCGGCGATTTTAGGTCTAGAGGTCCATTTCCATTTTCCGGCAAAGGGAGAGGGTGGATTCGCAGAGAAGGTGTTGGGCCTTGACATTGAGCATAATGGTGAAGAATTTTGTTTGGGTGTCGGAATACGTTGGTAATGGTGATTTGTACATACATAAATTTATATTCTGTATGGTTTTTATGTACAGTACTATATTTTATATACCATGTATATATCCGTTAAAATCACTACTATACCATGGTATATTACTGTATACATGTACAAATCAGCAATACCAATATAAAAATATATAAAAATCTTGTATACTTAGGGATTAATTTTATGATTACAAACTTGTAAAATAACTATATGCCTAGGATATTAAAATATTTGGCATATAATATTTAATTCTATCACTACAAAACTTGTAAATAATTACACACTTCTGGTATTTAAAAAAATTACATATTTATTTTATAACTATGAACTAGTAAATAATATACTGATTGTATTGAAACTATACCTCTGTTTTGCCGGATAAAAAAGCACAAGTAAACTTCTGTTTTGGAAAATTATGGGAATTAATGTCCACCGTTAATGTGATTATTTAAAATTTCTATAAAATCTGATAAAATCCAGATTCCTTTGGCAAGAAACACCTTGTATTTAGTTAACAATGGCACAAAAACTACTTGACAATCCAATAGGTTCAACTACGTGACTTAAATCATACTTTCCATCTCCTTGCTGCCTGATATGAGAATCGATGATGTGGGCTAGAATTACTTGTGTTTATGAGTGCAGTGCAGAGATGAGGTAGTTAGAGGGAAGGAGTTTGATAATCTAATAAATTCTAACAGATGGAGCAATTTCCCTTGGATTGTATCTGGAGACTGTAATGAAGTTTGCTAAGTTTCAAGAAGAAAAGTTCGAGCTCTCTGTAATTTTTGAGTTTTCTCCGTTGCCATGGTGAACTGTTAGCTATTAAAACTGTGTTGGGATGGCTACCTATGTAAGATGTGTTAGAAGCAAGAGCTGTTCTAAATGGAGACTAACAAGTTTGGCAGAGGGGATGTCAAAGATTTGATCAAGCTTCTCTGAGTACAATTAGTTAAGTTGATAGGGCATTGTTTCTAACTCAATTGCTGATACTATATCGAAATACAACAATGGTAAGAACTTGGTTAGTTTAGAAGTTGGTGATTTGCTTTTTCATATTTTAAGCTTGATTAAAAAAAGAGAGCATACTTAGAAGAGGGTAGAAGACCTCCATGTCTATCCAATAAAAAAAGGAAGATCTCAATGATGTAATATTGTTTTTCATGTTTCGAATGAGAATATATGTTTTGATCCAAACAAAATGGCACAAACAAAAATTCGCAAGTTTTATGAATAAAACATTTAAAGAAGGGCTAACGTATAGTATAATTAGCTTTCTATATAATTGTCATTCTTGCAATAGAGTTTTTTTAGCCACCTACCAAGTCGTTTCTAAAAGTGGACTATATGCTACAATTTCTTATTAATTCATCTTAGCGTCTTTTTCTTTTCCAAACACGT
Organism: Datisca glomerata; assembly: GCA_003255025.1. Classification (NCBI taxonomy): domain Eukaryota; kingdom Viridiplantae; phylum Streptophyta; class Magnoliopsida; order Cucurbitales; family Datiscaceae; genus Datisca; species Datisca glomerata. Next base: position 123,990 of record QANY01001734.1, read on the forward strand.
TCATTCAACATGACAGTTTTAGCATCTAAGCATTTGCCTCTATATCCAAGGATGCCCAAAAAAAGGAAGAAACGTTTCTTCCTTTCCAAACAAGCACATTACAATAAAAGAGAACCGACCAGAGAAACGAGTGGACTACAAAAGAAAAGAAATACTATATTGATGCAGGACCATCTGGACTCCTGATTGATGACAAAAAAGAGTCGTCTCAATTAAATGATACAAAGCTACTTCCATCAAGCACAGAAACTTTAACATGAAACATGTAAGAGTCTCAACTCAAATATAGATTACAGAGAAGCTTCATCAAGCACAGACATATGAGACATACATTAATACAGTATATGCTCTTCTCATTCAGCTGCTCTGATGATTTTTCTTCTTCAAACGCTTCTCCCTTTCCTTTATCAAAACTCGATGCATCCTTGTAATCAACAACCTACATCTAAGAAGCTTCCTTCCATTCTTTTCCACAAGTTAGAGCATGACAAAAATTCCAAGATGCTCCAGCAAACATACACAGAACTTCTACAACAATTGATGTGCTACTTGTTTCGAATTATATCTAATTAGGCATTACATTGACAGGTACAAAGACTTCTGGGCTAAGCGGCCCCTGCATGGCTTGCACCATGCTAACTCAATATTCTATCTAAAAATCTAACTAATGAACAATTGGCAATACAATCGGGATCAATAAATGAAGATATAGAGGGGTAGAAGAAGAGAATATTCAAGTCACCTAATTGTTCAGAATCAATTTCTAACCGAGAAGAAGGGACGATAATATCTCTCCCATAGTCTTCTCAGATGTGTCACCCTCCTTTTCCATCTCCATACCAGACTCCAGTACTGCAGCATCAAGGATAAGCTTTCTTTTTGCTATCTCATAAATATTCTCATCTACAGTACCCTTGGTAACCAACCTGCAAAAGACTCGATTAGATAGAGTGGCGTGAGGAAAATGGGTTGATAAAAAAATCAAGAAAATAGGACTCTCTTGTCTCTCACCTGTAAACGGTGACTGGTTTTCTTTGGCCTATACGATGACAGCGATCTTCCGCCTGACGGTCAATTTGTGGATTAAAGTCCATGTCATGAATGACAACAGTGTCAGCTCCAGTCAAGTTCAAACCCTGTCCCCCAGCTCTTGTGGATAGCAAACATGCAAAAATAGTGATGTCATTGTTGAATCTGTCAACAATTGTCTGCCTCTCTGCTACCTGAGTGCTGTAAATAGCAAACAATGCATTAGATAAGGTAGGAAACAATGCATTAGATAAGGTAGGAAATCTACAGAAGCACGAGAATTACAAAAGTAACATCTTTGATAGAAAGTAAATATGTGTCACAGATAGGTCTTGACAAACAACTGACTTAGACAGCTTAGGTTTTTGTGATGGTGGCAGGACCAAAAGCTTCTCAACGATATTGAATGACAAGATCAACCTATGTCGATCAATGCTACGGTGATGAAGGCTTCACATGTTGAATGACAAGATCAACCTATGCACAAGAGTCGTGTTCAGTGTTCTCCAAAGAGGTTTATCAGCAGGGAAGAGAGGTTTTAAATTTTGGTTCTTTCCGGAGCTGGAGCTGGAGCAAGGGTTGGATCGTTGATGGCAAGGGCTTCTATGACAATGACAGGAAGAGTAGTTACGTATTCAATTTGCGGCTCTGAATTAGGATAAGAATTGAAAGAGACGGAAGACGAGATCGAGAAGAGATTAATGAAGAGCAAGAAAAACAATTTTGACTCAGTATTCAGTAAATTGTAAATAAGAAGTCAAAGAAAGATGATAATGAAAGAACTGGCTAAATCAAAAAGTAAAACACTCTATTCATATTTCAAATCCATGAATGTTTGCATAAGTTGCCTATCTTATAAGTTTGTGAAATACTCTAAAACGAATGATAGTCAAGATTCTAATCTAAACAAAAGAAATTTCTCAATACAAACCTTAATCTACAAGAATTTCAAGTAATATAAAACATCTTGCCCCTGTTTGGTACCGCATCCAATTTGGATAAGAAATGGCCCAAAAAAAATTTATCAAACATATATAATACTAATTTTAACAGATTTTGGAAACTTCTATCAAATATGTTTTCACGAAACACGTTTGTGTCAGTTAAACGGGTTTCATACCCATGTGCAAACTTGTAAGTTCAAAATCCAAGAATATGCATGTAGATCAACCTTTTTTTAGTTCAAAATCTTTGCTTCTCACCGAGATAATGGAACTCTTTGTCGAAAGTCGATGTGAAATTACTACTAAGATGCCACTAGATCAACCCTTTTTTAACCTCTTTAGATAAAAATTAGAGATATCACCATTTCCCCACTTCCAACTATTAATCAAGAGCGATGAAATAATCTAGAATATATCTAATTTTCCATTATATTAATTGATAAAGAAATAAGTCGTACCTTCCATCAAGTCGTCTATAATTTAACCCAATCACATCCAAAGTCCACTCCAAAATATCGAGCATTGATGTCCATTGGCTAAAAATCAAAACCCGATGTCCAGCTTGTTTTAGTGAAGGGAGAAGCTGAGATAATGCCTATACCATTGAGAGCATTTTAATGTAAATCGTAAGCAACAAACACAACTTTAACAATGTATTAAGCGGTAGCATCCAGTATGCTATATAATCAACAATTTGAGTCAAGGCTAGACCATTGGATTGAAATGTTATATATTGCAGTCTTGAGCAGAAAAACGTGACTTAACACCAGTTAACAACATATTTCAACTTGAACAGCTCCTAGGTAAATGTCAAACCCTTATTACTTACCCGACACTTGGCTGAAAGCATAACTTCATTGTCGGAAAGGGTCCCCTTTCTATCAGATATGCCATAAGAGAGCAAAAGCTGCAGTCAAAAAACAAGTGCAAAAACCGATGAATGGGGAAAACAATCTATCAAGAATTCAGAAGATTGAAGGGAAAAGGAACTTCAGTGTTGATGAGAAACTATGGAAGATAAAAGCCAAATATTGTTGTATAGAATTCAATATACTACATTCCGTTTTAACATAGTTTATTTGGATGTAAGTTTCTTAAATTTTAGCTAAATAGAATTATCATGTCACTAATTCATGTTTTGAGTAAGACTTTAGATCAAAGTTGAGTTATTCTATTAAGTTCCAACAATAATACCCAAAGATCACTGCACACATCCGTAGAGCATGTTTCTTTTTGGGGGAACTCCTACCCATAAAATCAACTCAAATCAATAATGAAGGTTATTTAAGAGAAACCCAACAAAGTTCAGATAAATCCAACTTCACTCAAAATGAAACAACCGTGCAATTCAAAAACATATTATTTCTATCCTCCAAACCATCTCTTGCACATAATACACCATGAAGGAGATTACTACATCAAAGAATTATCTTTTGAAGCACATACCAGCAGACACCCAACATGAACATGCCGGCAAGTTGTTTTTTTTTTGTTAAAAAATATAGGATACAACACGTTGCGGATACAATGAATATATATTCAATGTATTTATGTATTCAACAAACTCCCAACATGCCATATCCTAAATCTTTGAAATAAAGTCAGTGTCATGTTGAGTGTCAGAGGCCACTATCTCACACCAACCATATTTTGCAAGTCCACTCAAAAAAATGGGTTGAACATTAATACATGCCAGAGTCACTACATTATTGGACATGTCAATCTTTGGTAAAAAAAATAACTCCCAATAATTTATTGATTTCGATCAGATTTGCAAAAATGAACTCATTTGGAGAAACAAAAAAATTGTACCCTCAGCAAACTACAAAACGCCTCGACAACATTATTCTTGATTGGAGTTCTCCTATCAACAAGCCCACCTAAAACATCTGACACTACAGCGAAGCAAAAGGGGTGAGAAAGAACCCCTTTTTCTGTCAAGGATTTTGTTTTGTGTTGGAGGTCTCTCAATGGTGGTTTTGTGGATAAGATTTTTTGGGAAGCTATTCCTCAGGGTCTTTTTTGGGTGATTTGGCGTGAAAGAAACCTTATAGTGGTTGAAGGGATAGAAAAATCAATTTGTAAAGTGTTTTTACAGTTTGTTAGCCTTTTGAAAGAGTAGCTGGGGAGCTTATTTCCCGAGAACAACTGGGTGTATTTACCCTGTCTCGGGATTTCTTCTTAATACATTTTACTTATTTATAAAAAAAAAAAGATCCCCTTCTCTATCTAAGTCAAGGTGAAGTGCGAACTTTCCACCAAGTATACCATTAATCAAAACTGAGAAATTAACCAATTCCGATTCATCATTGTCAATCTACCTCCAAAAAAAATCTCAACAAGAACTCCAAAAAATCTCATCTAACATGATCATGTTTTCTCCAAATCAAAATTTGAAAATCACATCCTCCGTTTTGCTAATCTGTAATCCTAAACCATTTCATTTGCAACACATGATCTAGAATTTGCCTCCTTTAAGATAAAAATTCCAGCGGCCACTTTTATAAATCACTCTGGAAATTTTCTTTTCAGCAAGTTTTTTTATTAGAAAAATCAGATGATCCGCTGTAATTTTCTAAGCCAAGGTGTGATCCAGATGCCTAAGAGTTCTAAAAGTCATACATAGAGAAAATCATATTATTTTTCGTACTCTCTATTTCAATGTAGGAAGCACCGACAAGACATTTAGGGCTTTGTGTCCATATCTGAGCGTGTCCGACATGCCTTTTTGATTCTTCCATTCTTTACTTATTTATTTTTTCATTTTCAGTCATGCCGAGACACAGGCGGGACACATTTTTGGTGGGGGAAGGAGTTTCTGCGCCAGAAAAAAAATACATAACTGAAAAGGAAAAAAATTCTTAAAAGGAAACGGTAAAAAACAAACGATCAGCATTTCGCGTGCCCTAGGCTTCTTCCCTCAGACTCGGCAACTCCCCATCGCTCTCCGATCCTTTCCGGCAGATGACGACAGCAGTTTTCAGCAATAACGAACAGATGGTTTAGCCCCCCCGCCCCCCCCCCCCCTCTGTTTCCCAAACACCTTGTAACTTACATTTTTTGGTTTTTTTTTGTTTATTAATGTTACATATATTATAAGGATATATATGCAATTAACTCCACGTGTCCCAAGTGTATTGGTGTCCTAATTTTTTTGGAATATCACGTGTAGATGTGTCCATGTCTTGTCATGTCCGCGTCTCATGCCGTGCTTTTTGGATTACAACTTATTTGGTGTTTTAACTTGCTACAAAACCCTAGACAAAAACACAAAAAACCCTAACTTTGGATTCTCACACCGTAGAACACAGTTTTAACCCATCAAACCTTTCTTATAACAAGTTAACTCAAATTTCAGAATTCTAGCTACACCAATAAGCCAAAATCTTACAAAGACTGGTCATTGAGCTTGTTGGTCTATTTTTGAGTTTGAACAGCTTCTCATCAGTACACTAAAAGACAAATCATATTTAGAAGACTAAATACTAAAAAGAGGAAATTGACAGGAAGTGGAGTTACCCGGTGAATCGCAAAGTCGTTATAACTCTTGAGCTCCTCAACTACTCTTTCCTCAGTACATTCAAATCCAAAAGCGCCGACTGGATGTAGTTGCCTAGCAAACCGAGCAACATCCTGATCACTGTAAATGCGCCTTACCAACAAAGGATGATTTGCAATCTGAAATGAAAAGAAACCCCCCATAATTCAACCAAATGAAAGAGACACAATATTACATAAATAGAAAAGGATAGGAATTATTAGAGCATAAAAGGTGTGATGAATTGTGAATTTGAATTCAATACCTTTCGGAACTGAACAAAGTAGTTAGAGATCTGACGTCGTGGAAGAACTCCAAATGAGTTATTGAGCGTAACATCGGAACTTTTTGCAACGGGAACTCTTGAAGCTGCACGATACTCCTCAATGGCTTCTTTGTAGGCATCCTCCTGTCTCTTTTCCATAGCAACATACTCAACCTGCAGAAAAAATTTCAGCCCTTCTGAAATATAGTATAATGAGAAAAATAATAGATAAAAATGAAAATCCAATTACATAACTAGTGTCGTAATTGGCAGTCAACGAGAAAGGCATAAAATCTGATAAAAAAACAAGAGGTATAAATCTACCTTTTGTATCTTAGGAACAAGTTGTTGCATCACATCAGATTTCAGTCGTCTTAAAATAAATGGACCCAAAATGGATTTCATTTGACTAATCAAATCTGTGTTATCTGCATTCAATAGCTTTTTTAAGTCCACATCCTCAGTAGCAAAAAGATCAGGCAACATGAACTCCAACAGCGACCAAAGCTCCTGGAAAGAGGCACAAATGAGCAACAAGCATATGCAACTTGCAAGTAACTTAACATCATAATATATTGACCACAAGGAGAGTTGTATTGTAAGGAAGTAGTGATAACAAAAACTAAAATGACACCTGGCATTGTAAGAAACCTCCACCATATTCGTAGGGCAAAAACATAAACATACTCCAACGAAGGTCAATGGTAAAGGAATGGATTCCACAACAAATTGTTCAAATATTGAATATGATTACACAAGACGTAGTTTTAATCAAGCAATGGATTCTAGCGAGGAAGAACCGAATAGAACAAAATTCATTAAAGTGCTATAAAATTCCTTGAAGTTACTACACCGAATAAAACCTTAATGAACAACTCACATTAGTGTAACAGTCATAGAGACAAGAATGATCAATGTTCAAAATATTTAGCCATAAGTAGACCACTGTCCTGCAGAAAGCATATGACCCAAACTTATTGGATAGTCTGACTCTGGTCTTAGATTTGTTCCTAAGAACTTACTTTAATCTTTGAATCTCTTCACTTATATAATTAGCATTGCAAGCAAAGAAAAAACATATGAAATACACTCTAATGTAAACCTTCTGAAATGCACCACATGATATTTTAGATGACGATAGATAAAAGATAGATAAAGATAGATAAAGATCGATAACGTTTCCGCAGTTGCATTGATTGGCAATATAAATCAATAGAACATCCAAATACGAAGTAAAAAGCAATTGAAAATCGTCACCAAATCTCAGTTATTATAACTCAAGCCAAATTATAAATAGCGAGAATTTTCTTTTAAACTAGTTTCCAAATGCAGATATCGAACTCAAAATAAAGTCATCCAAGTCTGCTGCAAAATAATAATAAATAGTCGCATAACATTGTATAGTCACTCAGAGTTTCTTTAACAGAAAATATTGCTCAAGATCGTAAAAACCTCAAATTTAAGATGCAAACCTAAACGATTACTTTTATTCATATATACACCTATGACAACTCAATGAGAGTAAAATTGGTAAAAATGATGATGATAAGTGTTAAAACAAAGTACATGTAAATCATTTTGCAGGGGTGTCCCAGTAAGCATTAAACGTTGATTCGCATTACGTGCAACAGACATGAGGTTTTTCCACCTATAGCTGTTTTTATCTTTTAAGGCATGGGCTTCATCCATAAGAACACAGCTCCAACGCCAACGTTTCAGAATTTTACGATCTTCTTTCTGTTGTGAACTGCAAAAGATCTTAATGATGAGGATCAAACTGTGGAATATTGTGTACCCTGGAACTTGAAAAGGCAAAAAGCCAACCTGTGTCTTTCAAACAGTGAGTAACACACAAGAAGAACATTAAATGGAGGCGGCAATCCAGCCTTAGCCAGAGAGCTCAACTCTTTTGAATACGCTGATCGCCCAGCCCCGTGATACTGGAGGACTGAAAAGGATGGACACCACTTTTTCAACTCTCTCTCCCAGTTCTCCAAAACAGAAGCAGGACATACAATTAAATGAGGTCCCGAATCATTGTTCAAGTGTTTCAGCAGAGACAAATATGTAATTGCCTATCAACAACAAAATTTCTTTGTTAAAAATGAATCAGAGAGCAATGTCATGTTAATATTATTGAACAGCGACAGCCAAAAGATACCTGAACAGTTTTTCCCAAACCCATTTCATCTGCTAATATAGCTGCAAAAAAAACAGATGAATTGGATGGTATTACACCTTATCTATAATAATAATAATAATATATTAAAAGGTAGAAGTAGGAGAGACTTTTTTGGACAATTTTGTTCACCACTTTTCTTAATTTTAAAATACCCTTATAAAGTACACATGTCCCATTTCTATTTTTCTATCAACTAAAGATGTGTCAAAATGTCACAATTAATAAGCAACTTTTGAAATGTGATATAATGAGAAATGACTTTTAAAATATAGTATCTATTCAAGTAATAGCTATTGTGTTCATGTGTTTCTACAAAGGCTTATTACACTTATCTTGATTTAGTTTTTCTGACTGTTCTTTGTGTGTATTACAGATGATTGAATGTTGTATATACAAAGTGTTCATAAGATAAGATGCTTTTCATCTATTATTTTTTTGTATTTAGTTATGGTTATAAAGTATTCTAAATTATTCTTAAACTAAAAAATAAACATTTAAATCACATTAAGAGTTTTTCAAGCATTTTGTTTAAATTCTCATTTTTAAAGATGTTTTCTCTTCTCATTATTACTATCTTAAATATAAAAACACAAATTATAAGCAAACGATTATTCTCAAATTAACTTAATATTTCTGAAGCTAACTATTTTAGGTAGCATGAATTAAAAAAATATCTTAAAACTTAATGAAAGAAAATTAGTAGTAAGCACATTAAGCGAATCTCTTTTTTCTATAAATAACATGCTTTACTCCATTCGACTCGAAATCTTTCTTCATCGTTGTATATATCACTTTATACCTCGACTCGGACAAAATATATGAATGAATTAAAACATCATAGGTCGAGACACGTGCATCGCACGTGACGCTTGACTAGTTCTCTGAAAATATGTTTAAGAAAAAAAATATTTAAACCTTTAACACAATAGCACATGTAATTACCGATGTGGAAACAGGTCACAAAATAATGACAGGTATGCAAGTCTTATCCAATGTATGGCAGTAACAACATAAGCCAAAGCCTGTAATGGAAACAGATTGAGAAAACAAGGCCACAGGTGTTTATTTTATATTTACCAAACTCAGACCCACTTTGTCCCCAATAAGAAGATACAGCCTTTTTAATTGATAACAAGAAAGTCAAATGTAGAATCATATAGACAAGGAATAGTATGTTGGAACACTGTAACGCTTTTTCCACATGCAAAGTACCAAAAAAGTTCTGTAGTAATGAAAGTAGAAACGCAAAGTGAGAAGAAATAAACAGAAGTACCTCCACCAATTCCTTTCTGATACAACAGAAGAAGAAAGTTGACACCAACCAGCTGATACTGCTTCAGAACAGGCTCAAAATCTGAATCTTCTGCCATACATGCGACATCAATATCATCCTGCAATACGTAATTAAAACTAATCAAATCAGTAAAAAAGAAAAAAACGACGAGCACAAGTACAAATGAGGTGGTAGCAGATAAAAACACCAAAAGAACCTAAAAAATCTGATAAGTAGGCAGATAAAAAGTTATCTCCTTAGAACCTTCTCCTTTCTTGTTTTCGCTCGCCAAAGTTGATGAGTAAACACAAGGAAAAAAAAGTAGTACACTGACGTCCCATTAACTTTTTTATCACTGCTAGTTGAGCCAGAGTGGGCACAATAAACAAACTACTATTACCAAGATCAAAATAAACACATAAAGACTGCCACATGGTTTGATTTCGATAAAACCTTTCCGTTTGCACTCAAAACAAATAGAAAATGAATCTTGTTTCATTTGATTAATATATTCATAGTTTCCTTTATTCTCAGCAACCTAGAACACTCCCAATCATTAAGATCCCTTCAGAAAATAGGATTCCACACAAATGATCCACCACACCAAGACCCAGAATCTCCAACTGCGCTGTCCTTATCAGTGGCTATGCCAAACAAGAACGGGAACTCACTAGCCAAATACCTCTCCCTGCACCAAATATCCTTCCAAAACCGAACCCGAAGACCATTCCCAACCTTCATATTAATACAATTCAGAATATTGGCAAGCTCAGCAATGTTCCTCGATACATCCCCAATCACAAAAATTTCACTCTTATTGAGATTAATCTTCATCCCAGAAACTGCCTCATAAAGAAGAAGCGTGCACCAAAGATGTAGAAGATTATCTTTAGAAGCGTCACAAAAATCACAGTATTGTCTGCAAACAGGATATGAGAATGAATGATGTAATGGAAAAACTAACAAGCATGAATAACGTCCTCTTTGCAGGAACCTCAACACTTCTAAAAGACACTCAAAAGAAAATCATCAGGCCCGGGCACCTTGTCCCCATTTAAGGAAAAACACTGCATTTTTCACTTCCTCCTTCGAAAAATAGGCTTCTAAACCTCCTGCAACTAGCCCCGAAATGAGTGGAAACTGAACGTCCACAGGCTTAGGCATCCATCTTTCCTTCTCAAAAAAGAGAAAATTGTAAAAAATTCACAATCCCATCGTCTAGCTCAAATTCAACCTCATAGATCCTCCCATCGATCTCCAAAGAACTAATGCAATAGACCTTCTGTGAGCTCTTCTAACTTCATGAAAGAATCCTGAGTTTCTATCACCATGTTTAAGCCAAGTAACCCAGGATTTGTCGCGCCAATGGATTTCCTCAGCCAAGATAACCCTTGATAAACTGTCTTTAACCCCTCTCTATTCAAGAAATCTTCAAAAGAAAGGGTCTCATTCTGCTCAGCTAAATCAAGTCCTGAAGTTGATTCAAAAGATCACTTTTCCTCGCATGAATGTGGCTGAAATACTCTGCATTCAACATTTTCAAATCTGCCTTAAGCATGGCAAGCTTTCTTGCAAGGACAAACGAAGGAGAAACTGCAACAGCATAACTAGACCACTTGGATTCCACAAAATCTGTAAAATTCTCATGGGTGAACCACATGATTTAAAACGAAAAGGGAACCTCCGACTCGATGGGGATCCAATATCAAGCAAAACAGGGGAGTGATCTGAAACTACTCTAGGCAAACACCATTGCCTCAAGGATGAGAATTTCAACTCCCAAGCCATAGAGACCAAGAAACGATCTATCCTTGACATGGTCGGAGGCTCTCTATTATTAGACCAAGTGAGGGCTCCACCTTCCAAATGAAGATCCAGCAAGAAGTGCTGATTAATAAAATGTGAAACTCCATTTCTATCATCAAACCCTTGCTACCCTTGCCATTATTACGCTCCGCCAGCGATCTAACCATGTTAAATCCCCACAAATGCACCAAGGAAGGCAGAATCTACTGTAAACATCTCCCAACTCCAAAAGAAAACCAAGACGACGGTCACTCGAGCAAGGACCACGAATCCCCAAAAACGCCCATTTAAAACCATCAACATTAGTAAACACAATCGAAACCGAGAACTTCCCCAAAAAAAGAGTTTTCAACAGTAAACATAGAGCTGGGGGAGCGGAGCGTAATAATGGCTAACCAATCCCCTACCTTGGAACCCACAAACTTCTAAACATTTTTTTATTAAAAGAACTCAGCTTAGTTTCTTGCTGGCAAACAATAGCAGGATGCCAAACCTTAAGGAGATTCTTAATAATTGACCTCTTATCCGGATCATTCAGCCCCCTAACATTCGACAACAAAAAGGTGCACTTCATCAGGAAACAGACATTGCATGGCACCCTCCCCTGCTTCAGGAGATCTTGACTATGTTTCTTGGGCTTTACATCGCAAGGGAGCTTTCTCGGTGAAATCCTATTACAAGCATTTAAGTATGCCGAGCAATGGTGGTTTCTCCTTTCCATGGAAAAGCATTTGGAAGACTGTTGCCTCTCCTAAATTTGCTTTCTTCTAGTGGTCAGCAGCTTGGAATGACAATTTAACGATTGATAGGTCGAAACACAGGGGATTCTCTATGCCTGACAGATGTCTTATGGAAGAGGAGGTTGATAATCATATCTTTTTGCACTGTACTTAAGCCCGTGGAGCTTTATTTTCAAAGAGTTTTAGTAGGAGTGGGTTATGCCAAGCACTGTGTCGGGGTTCGCTTTTTGTTGGAGATCTGCTATGGATGCTTCCTAGAACTTCGTGTTTTTTTATTTTGCTCTTTTTTGGTCCATTTGGAGAGAAAAGAATGCGAGAATTTTTGAAGTGCTAGAACTTACTCCTTGTAAAGTTCTTTGTTTTCCTGAAGCTGAACATTTTGGCGGAGTGGCTTCATGTTCTTCTTGTAGTTTGTGACCAGGAGGAGAAGTCCTGGGTGGAATCTTTGCTCTCTCTTTTCTCACTTAGAAGCTTTTAAGGTTGTATCTGTTTTTTTTGTGTGAATAATACATCCTTTTCTTACTGATAAAAAAAGTTTCCTTTATTTTCATATCCTAGTCGAAGTAGTGTTTTAAGAAACTACAATTATAAGTTAATGACAATATTTTTCTAGAGTATATAGAAATTAGGAGCACCTGAGTCACAATTCTAACTGAAGAAGCTTCCACTTCTGCGTATCGATTACATGCCGTGACGGATGACCCGTATAGCTCTCTCTTCAACTCAGCGGATATTTTTGCACACTTGTGCAAAGCCTTACCGACTACATCACTGTCATCCACCCGGTTGTCCTCCTCCTCCGCACTCGAGCTAATATCACGCAGTTGCGCGAAGTCGCCATCACTCTCTTCATCCTCAACTACGAATCGACGGCCACGATTTACCGGCTTCGCCTCCCCAACATCCACATCTTCATCCTCCAAATTTTCCGGGGAATTTACGAAACGATCAGCAATTATGACACAATCGTCGCTGCTTGAGTCGGAATTCTGAGACTTTTGAGACGGCTGAGGCCGATAAGCAAATGATTCAATAGGAGGAGGCGGGGGATGAGTCTGAGGTTTCTTAAGGATGTGAGAGGGCTTGAAGGAGTGGTTATCCCACTCGTCGTCTGAGATTTCGTGAAAGATACGCTTCATTTCATGGAGAATTTTGAAGCCCTAGAGATACAGGTAGAATGGGATCGTTTTATACATTATACAAAACAAAGGAGGAGGAAAAGGAGATGACGAAAGAGGTTTTGAAGAAACTTCAATTAAGTTGTACTTTCACTTTGGAAATAGTTGAGACAAATGAACTGCAATTGCCGTTTGATTTGCTCGAGAAAAAGAAAATCAAATTGGAAGGCAAAACTGAAAAAGGCGGTATATCGAGCGCGGGCCTCTCCTCTCATTGACGTTGCTCTGAGAATGCTGTTTTTTTTTAAAGAAAACATTCCGAATCTAGACCCTCTGCCAACCAAAAATCTGTGTTAGACCGTGTTTTTATTTTACTAATTTTGGGTGTTTTGTCCCCTATAAAGACACATTTGCCCTCGACCCACCCACGATTTTTTCATACACTAGTCATTAGACACGAGCGATGCACGTGTAAATAAACATATTATATTTATAAATGTAATTATTATTTATAAGCATGTTGTTTTTATGTGAATCGAATAGAAATATATAATACCATACTATTTATTTTTTTTTATTTATTTGAATAAAATCAATACAATGTGTTATATTGTTATTATTTATATTTGTTGATATATTTTGCTTCAACCATGTCATACCATATTATGTATATTTGTAGGAAAAAACTTAAGAGTGTATAGGAGAAATATGTTTTCAAAAATTAAAAGATCAAATTATGTCATTAGAATTAAATTATTTATTTTAATTTTTGATCTTCCATTTTTCGTTCATATTGCAAATTTAATTTTTCGTTCGTAAATTTTGTGTAATTATATTTATACAATTATATATTTTTTGTTTCCATCATAACAATATATACTTCTCTACTTAAAAAGTGGGATTGTTCATTATTAAATAAATGGTGTTGTTTCACTTGAAAAATAGTGTTGTTTAACTTGAAAAATGGTTTTCGAATTAAAAGTTGTATTCATTAAGTTTATGATTGTTCAGATGTATCAAATGGTCATAATTTATGATAGAGATAAAAACAATAGTGACAATGAATAAGAATGTAACGCGTGTACTTTTATGGGGCATTTTAGGATTTAGAAGAAAAACATGTGTACATGATTGCCCGAAAAATTTTTCTCATTTGCTTCCCCTTTTAATGTATTATTGATATTTTCTCCACTTTTATTTTGTTTTCCCAATATTTCCTGCTTCTTCTTCATCATTCATTTTTTTGTCAAACTGAACATCAGCAATAAAAGAAGATACAACACAAATTACAGTTAAAGAGAGTTGTAGAGGGGTCTAAAGCCCTTGGGTCAGGCCTTACCAAAGAGGAAGCTCATTGGACCGATTATAAGGATCCCTCCACATGATCGCATCAGGGTCACGTGCTGAGTGAGATCCACGTCATCATCTCAGCTCTCTAAGCTCTCGTCTGCATCTCCACATCATGACTCAGTCGAGTCATCACCAAGGGTTGAGACATCACTAAGGCATCATTGTCTAGGTTCTTAGTCTACATGACTTCGATCCAACATATCACATGACTTATAGGATGTGTCAAGCCTCGGACTAAGAGAAGCAGACCTGAGATGAAGACTCATCCCAAAGACTACAAATACTATCAATATAAAGCATTTTAATGGAATTTTTAATGATGTTGTCTTGATGAATAGTTAGTCCACCTCTTATGGCTTTTGAAATCAGATACCTCTTATGGTTTTATTGTCATTCTAAAGGATAGTAGGTCATCGTCGAAGGGAATTAGATTGAACATGCTCCATAAGGTTTTTGTTCGTCCGATATTTTTTAGTACTATAAGGTGCATGTTTATTATCATTCTGAAAGATGATAGATCATCCTCGAATGGACTTAGACTAAACCTTCTCGAAATAGTTTTTGTTCCTCGTGATCTTCTAGTGGCTTAAGGCTCGGCACAGTATCATATAGAATTAATCATATTTAAAATCAGGTCTCAAAATTAAGTAGGAGAACAAATAATGCAATATCTTAATGCAATAAACTAAATGTGAATTTTACTCATAGTATTTCGTAGGTGGAGTGTGTTCTATGACTAGTTCTTCCCTTTATGCGTTGGCTAGTAGATAGGACCCTTTGCCACCAAGCCCTATGACTTGATAGGGTCCTTCTAAGTTGGGGACTAGTTACCCGTGTTAGCTTCGTGCGTGTTTGGGAATACCTTCCTTAGCACCAAGTGACCGACTTGAAAATTTCTCTTTCTGACCTTCTTGAGGTTATAATATGCTTTACATTTCTGGTGGTGATTTGCCATCCAGACATGCGCAATCATCCTTTTTCCTTTTAGTAGGTCCAAGATCAGTGTTACTTGTTCATCATTAGCCCATATGTTGGACTCAACTCTCACTGTGGGTTCTTTTTCCTTTACAAGGACTACATATTCCATCATGTATGCCAGGGAGAAAGGTGTTTCTCATGTGGGCTCTCTTCTACTAGTTCTTCCACCCATTTTCCTTCCTGTTCCATCTTCTTCAAGTTCCCTAGGATAGTCTTGTTGGTGATCTCTACTTATCTGTTCTCTTGGGGATTATACGGCGTGGACAAGTCTCAAGCTCCTAACAGAAGTCCATCGCTAATGCACTGCTAAATTGGAGTTTGTTGCCAGATACTAGGGCCCTCTGAATCCCAAATATGCATATAATCTCTTCCACATGAAATGATGAACTTCCTCATCATGTATCCTGAGTAAGGGTTCAACCTCTAGCCACTTTGTAAAGCAATATGTTCCTACTAGTAAGAACTTAAGGACCTGTGAGAATCGTTGACATTTGTGTCACATCTTTGCACATTTTCTGTAGCTTTTATGGAGTTTTGGTCAATAATAACCTTTATTATAACTTATTGGCCCAAGGATTGTCCTCCAACATGTTTTTTGTACATTCCCTCGTGTATCTCACCCATCACACAACTTACATCTTGATGGATGAGGCATTTTATATAAGCTAGGCTCGGTGTAGGATCATTGATATAGTTGACCATTTATCATTTAGTATATGGCACTCAGATACTGAATCTCTTTAACGCTTAACAATGAATCATAAAATGCGTACCCTTATAATTCCCAATACCTTCAGTAATGTTAGTCCTGCCAGCAAGGCTTCATACTCAAGCCTTGAACCTAAATGCAAGACCTTGCCCCATGACGTCTCTCCCTAAGGGGAAGTAAAAATTAGTCTGGCTCATGCTACACATAACTTCCGGTTTGAGGAAGTGTTTTATTTTCTTTAATTTTCTCCACAGCTTACAGCTTCTACCTCTTGGATAGTGAATGCTGCCACAAAGACTGTTATGTCCTTTGATGGTTGTCCTTGGGTGATATTTAACAACGTAATATCCGACCTTTATGGTGGACTTCATCATCCTTTCTGGACTTCCAACTTTGTGTATTAAAGATTTAACTGGAAATTCAATTACTAGGCAAATAGTAAAATAATGAAAGTAAGGTTTTAACTCTCGTGATGTCGAGAGTTTCTCCATCTTCTCATGTCTTGTTTCTCATCAACTAATGTCTTGCTGACATAGTATACTAGCTTCTGCGAGCCATGTTCTTCCCCTATGAAAGCTTTGTTGATTGCTGGTCACTTTGAAACCACTGAATTCAACAAGAGTTTATCAACATTCAACATGCATAGGCTTTGATAATAATGGAGGAGAGGACAACTACTCCTACAATTTCTTAAAGGCCTCTTTGTTGAGACGGTTGATTTTAAAATTAATTAAAATAAGTTTGAACCACGAACGGTTCCTGGGCGGAATATCAAAAAAAAATTCAATTAACTAATTTAATCAAAATAAATAACTTAAAATCAAATAATGTGTGATTATGCATATACGACATTAAACAAGAAGATAAGGTTAGAAATAATTTTTCACATATACTTTCTATCAGAGAATTTCTGAACTGGCAGACTCTTTTGAGCGTTCTTCGTGTTCTTCAAGTTTCGAGATCCGAACAACGTACTTGAACTCTAAAAATGATTTGCGAATTTCATTCACCAACAACCTTTCGTTAATTTCATAAATATATCTCACGAGAATTTTGTGTAGAAATTTGAGTGTGGGCTCAAAACGATTAAAGAACAAAATTGGAAATTCTCTCCTTCAATATAAATTTTGGCGGCAATCGGGAGAGAGGGGAAAACGTTTTTCTCCTTTGCTTTGTTAACCAACAACTGTATCTAATACGAGACCTATTTGATATCCAATTTGAGACCTGATTTGAGATTCATCTGCAATCAAATTGCTATTAGATATTTATATAATTTTTTATTTATAAATATACTCATATATTTTTAAATTTCCAAAAATTCATCACATATATTCATAATTGCTGAAAATTACAATATTCCCTAGAGTTTGAGTTGTATCGAGATTCATCAATCTAATTTATAGACTTAATTGATCATTATCAATTAATTAATTCATTTATTTTTATTTACTAATTATCCAATAATTAGAAAATAATAAATTAATTAATTTCAATACAAATAATCACACTTAACTAATTAAGTGACAGCATTCATCGCATATAGGTGTAGTAAATATGTCTTGGCACTAAAGCACATTTTGATCTAATTTACTTCGTTTCACTATTTCTGCTTTCATGAGATATTTCTTAGACCGAATGAATCCACAAGAACAAAGCTAAGGATTCAAATACCTGGCAAATTTATCTCCATAAATTCTCGACATATTTAATCATGATATCGTACGACTCCACTATAGGTTCGATGTCAAATCAACTCTTGATTCATGCGCGCTACGTTTTCTGTTGGTGTAAATAAACCCATTTTACTACTTCACAGTCTACGGAATATTTTAACATAATACACATCGTAAATATTAGTAACAATAACAGAATATAAAATTACCATTTTACCCCTCTTGTTATTATTTCTTTAACTCCTTTATTGACTGTGAATAAGAAAAACATAATAGTGAATTATCTCGTACAATTTACATCAATTCATTGAACACCTGGCCAGGTTAATGTATTCACACACTCATCAGTAAAGCATAAAGTGATATTGTTGCTTTCATAATCCAATCACAAATTTTCATATCTATGAATCACGTAACTTCAACTTAATTGTATTATAATCCCAACAACCAAGGTTGTGAGGATTGCGATCCGGATCGCACGATCCTACGATCCTACAGGAGATAGGTGATCTAGATCGCATATATGCATATCAGTCCAGGATCGCGATCTGGATTGTGGGATCGCCTGAGATCGCGAACCTGCACCGATCCCGAACTTTCACTAAATTAGCACACACATGTGGGCACTTACTTCATCATGCGGAGATACATGTGGTGGTTTTATAACGCATTCCCACCTTAGCTCTCCATATCCTTTCCGACGTGGGAATGGAGAAAAAACACTTTTTACTTGAAAAAGATCATCTCATGTTGGTCCCAACAAGAGGGTGATGCTCTTAAAATCGTGATCGTCAGTTTAAAAATGGACGGTCACGATTATCTTGACACGTACATCGAGATCATGGGAAAGCTTTTTCTTTTCTTTCTTTTTGTCTTTTGTGATAATAAATTAGGTCCGTGTACTTTTGAACTAGACGGTCCAGATTCAACAAGAGAATTCAATGACTAGTTTACCCTTTTATCTTTTTATTGTCTCTTATCCCTCTATCTTATTTTTCCTTATTTTTCCTTTTACTTGTTTATATTAAATTAATTTCTTGAAAACTTAAAAGTATGAGAATTCTACTTAATATTATGTTGTTTTAGATGACTTTATGTTATTTTTATTTAATAAGTGGATGACTTGATGTTATATAATCATTTTTTTCAATGTATTATTAGCAAAAATATACTTTTTACTAATAATTTATTAAAAATTGTTAGGATCTTACGATCATCGATCTGATCCTACGATCTATGATCCAACACCCTTCCACCGATCTTAGGTAGGATCGTGATCCTGACAACTTTGCCAACAGTCGAGATATTGTCAGTCAATTCGAACTCACTCATTTAACATATCAAAGATTACAACTAATTAAGTCAAGCTACGTATTCACCTCAGGATTAAGGTAATTACAAAAGTACCCTTAAGGTGTAACAATTAGATTTAGAGCTAGATAAACGGTTTTGGGCTCTAAACTAATTTATTACCGGTTAATGCAACATGTTCATAACATGTCTAGGTTAAGCATTTGAGTCTCCACTCTCATGCCCCAAGACTGGCATCCATTGGTTCAACCTAACAGATTGCACATTCGATCCTAAGACTGCGAATATCATTCTGAACTTTCTCAAAAGAGTTCGTCTGGAGACGCCTCTGTCTTCACTCTTCGTTCGTTAATGAAAGTTTCAGGACTTGAATAATTTATAAACACACTTTAATTTATTTATAAGAATTCAATAATACTGATGTTTGAGAAATAACTAAATAAAAATAAATAGTTATTACACACTATTTTATGTTCATATTCTCACACTCTTCGCATCCTAGACTCATTTCAAACATCATATTCTTCTTGAGTTGAGAGAAAGGCTTGCACTTGTCCAAAGACTTTGATAGGAATATGAGCAGTGTTGCTAGCTTTCCCGTCATCTTTTGGACTTCCTTGATATCTGTGGGAGATCGCATATCCAAGATAGCTCATATTTGATCAAGGTTGGCCTTAATACCTCTCTAGGTTATGAGGTTGTTCGAGAATTTTCCTAACCCTACTCCAAATGCACACCTCTCTAGGTTCAGTTTCATGTTGTGCCTCCTTAGTAAAGTGAATGTCTCATTTAGGTATTCTAAATGATTGTGTTGATCTAAGAATTTTATCAGCATGTTGTCCACGTATCTGATTTGCACCTCTTGAAAATCCTTGTTCATTATATTTGAAATGTTGTTCTAGCATTTTTAGTAGAAAAGGCATGAATTTGTAGTGGTATAATCCTTGTTCAATAATGAATGATGTTTTGGTCGGGCTCGAGATTTAAAAGCTATTTCTAAAACCTTTCTCTCTTTTTATTTATGCTTTTAGATTTTATTTATTGAGCAATTACTTTGGGGCTTAAATTAAAAGCCAACACTAAAAAATAAAACTTTAACCTAAAACATGCAAAGAAAAATAAACTACCGAGAAAGCACATAAGGCCCTCTCCCCCAAACTTAGAAATTGCAGTGTCTTCACTGCACCAAGGAAATGCTTAAACAGACAAAGCATAACAAGAATTGCAACTATCTAAACAAAACCAAAGCATAATTCACCAACAGCCAAACAAAGAGTAGGAAGAAACATGAAGCAACGATGAGTCAGAGAGGAAACTCCACTGATGTCACTTCAGCATTCCAATAGTGTCTATTGCTTTGATGAACTCCTTAGACCTCCTCTTTCTTTATTGTCTGGGAAGGACATCTCTTTTCCAGCTATTTTTAATTTCTTCTTTGTACTATCACTTGACTCGATCTTTGCTGCTTCTTTTCTTCTTCTTAGAAGATTTCCCTTTAGATTTGACAACCTTAGGGGTCTTTTCCTCTCTCTCCATTGGCTGCTTTTTGAGGCTGGGTGTGAGTAATTTTATTTTTACTTTTCTTTCTGCTTTTTAGTAGATTGCTTGGGTGGTGGGGTTGGTAATTCTTCTTCTTCATTTTCCTCAATTTCTTCTTCATGTTGCCAATCTCCTCCTTCCTCCTCACTGACCTATTTATCTTCCTTATCTTTCTCGTCTTCTTCTTTAGCCTTGTCCTCTTCATTTTCATCTTTATCCTCCTCATCCTCAACTTCTTCCTATTCCTCTTCATTTTTAACCTCTTTTTCTTCCATGAGCTCACCACCTTCTGGGGCTACATCATCTTACTCTAGTTGATCCTCTGCAGCCTGCTCGTCCTCTAACTTTCTTTCCTCCTTAGTCTTCCAAGGATGAAGAATGACTTTGGGGAAAGGAGGCAGTGGCCAAGTATGCTTTATAAAATTCTTTTGAAGTCTTTTCTGCAAGGCATGATCCCAAGATTAAGCATACTCCCAGTATGCTTGCTGTTGATGCTCAAGCTGCAATAGTAACTTCCGTGTCCTTTGCTTAGAAGCTTGCATTGAAGATAATGGCTCCCCCAAGTCCTTGCCTTTTACTGCTGCAAATTGTGTTATATCAGAAAGGGTGATGGTCCCACAATTGATAACCTTTTACTCGTCACTGATAAAAGGGACACCAGCTACATAGAACAACTTAGTAATCAAAAAAGGGATAAACATCCAATCTTTTTACCAGCACAGATCCTAATCTCTTGAGATATTATTCGACCAACATTAATTGACTAACCATTTAAAATAGCATGTAAGAGAACTAACCTTTCCTGAGTTATAATTTGAATGTGTGTGGTAGGCATTATTGTTGTTCTAATGAAATGGTACCAAACCTTAGCCTTAGGTTTTAAGACTAACCTAAGGCATGTTTTTACTCCTTCAGTAGACACGCTATGTCAATTGGTTCCTGTGGCAGCTAACTCTTTTAAAATAGCATTCAGTTTTACCTTAGTAACCTCTTTGGCTAGAACAGAATATGCATCATCAAAGTCAGGCAAATCATACACAGAGTTTATTATTTTGGCAGTAAAGGGAACGAGGGTATCTCTTACCGTGACAGCTGTTTGCTCATGCTTAAGAAAATTAGCATAGAATTCTCTTACCAGAAGGACAACATCGTTATCAGAATTGGCACAAAATCTTCTCCAGATCTTCTACGTAATGATGGCCGCTATATCTTTAGGAAGCCCGAGGGGGGAGATGAGCTTTATCAGAAATCCTTTCTCTTCATGGAATTTTTTAACACGGATTTCTTCCTCATACCTCTTCTCTACTTCTTCACTCTTAGATTTCTCAGTGACTGTGTACTTCTTTGGGGGTCCCTTTTTTCGTCTTTTCTTTGAAAAGGAAGAAGGGTTTCTAAGGAATGGAGATGGGATTTAGTGTTTCAAAGTGAAATAAAGGGATTCGGGGATAATGAAGAAGATGGAAGGCTTTTGGTTTGCGAAGGGGTTGTGTGTTAAGAATGGCTTGGGGCTTTTGAATTTAAAGCCTACGCAACTCCTCCCTAAACTACCACGTGGTAATCTCCACCACTTATTTAGCTCGAAAAATTTGAAATGAGGCTCTTCACAAGTGGGAATTCAAAATTTTGAGGAATATCCTTTCGATTGTTATTTAAGAGCAAATATCTTCGAGATATTTTCACTAAGCTAGAGCTATCATGCTATAACCTTCCCTTTTTAAGCACTACAACAAAGAATTCCCATCCTACCCTTTTGCATACGAATATTGTACCTTTATGCGATAACAAATCAAGTAAGATCTTTTCTTAGCTAGGATATTAAAATTAAGTGATGATACTTTTATCAATAAGGAATATTCATTATTATTGAGAGAAATAAGGAAAGAAGTTATAGAGTGAAATATTCTAGCCTTAACTAAACAAAATCAATTAAAAGTCAAAATTAAGCTAAAATGGAAATGAATTAAAAATAGAATCGCCCTAGGTTGCCTCCCATAAACGCTTAGTTTTAAGTCATAGGTCTGACTTGGGCTTCTCTTTCACGGGTCCTTAAGTTGGGCTGAGGTCTTCATCCTATCTACCTCACTGCCCCAATATTGTTTTACCCTTTGTCCATTAACCTTGAACTCTCTTCTAGTCTTTTCATCAAACAAGTCAATAGCTCCATATGGGTATACTTTGATCAATTTAAATGGGCCAAACCCCCTTGATTTGAACTTCCAAACAGCTTGAGCCTAAAGTTAAATAATAAGACTTGGGCTTCTGGTTCTAACGCCCGAGCCATAATTCGTTTGTCATGCCACTTTTTGGTCTTCTCTTTATAAAGCCTTGCACTTTCATACGGAAATAACTTGAATTCATCTAGCTCATTCAACTGCAATGCCCTATTTTCTCCAGAAGCTTGTAAATCCAGGTTCACCTTCTTAACAGCCCAAAAAGCTTTATACTACAACTCTAATGGCAAGTGACAAGCTTTGCCAAGACTAGCTTGTATGGAGACATTTCCAAAGGAATCTTGAATGTTGTTCTATAGGCCTATAATGCACCATCAAGTCTAAGAGACCAATCCTGTTTGGGTTGACCATCTTTTCCAATATTCTCCTTATTTCTCTGTTTGATAGCTCTACTTGTCCACTGGTCTGAGGATGATAAGTTGTAGCAACCTTGTGCTTCACTCCATACTTGGCCAAAATTCCTTCTAAAAGTCTATTGCAAAAATGTGTTCCTTCATCGCTGATAATAGCTCTGGGAATCCCAAACCTTGTAAAAATATTCTTATGAAGGATTTGACCCCTACCCTTACATCATTTATTGGTAAATTAGAAGTTTCTACCCATTTAGTCACATAGTCGACTACCACAATGATGTAGAGATTTCTAGATGAAGGTGGGAATGGTCCCATAAAATTTATCCCTCATACATCAAAAAGTTTAACCTCCACAATGTTGTTAAGGGGAATCTCGTACCTCTGTGATATGTTCCCGGTACTTTGACATCTATCACAGCATTTTTCCACTTCGTGAGCATCCTTGAAAATTGAAGGCCAATAGTAACTAGATTGAAGCACCTTAGCTACTTTCCTTAGGTCTCCAAAATGTTCTTCATAGGTAGAAGAGTGGCATCGATGCAATATGCTTTGGACTTCTTCTTCAGGCACACATCTCTTAAAGATTTGGTATGGTCTTTGCTTGTGAAAATAAAGTTCATCCTAGTAGTAAGTCTTGACTTGTTTGAAAAAAAAATCATTTGTAATGAGTCGAGATCAGGAGGTAACACTCCACTTGCCAGGCAATTTACTATATCTCTATACCAGGGGGCTTCCAGCTGTGAAATTGCAAGAAGCTGCTCAACTGAAAAAGTTTATGAAATGGCCAAGCCTGCTGTAGCCAGGGCATACCAATTATATTTAAAACACCCTCACATTCCAAGCATATCCTTTTAAACACCCCCATACCAAACACGCTCTAATAGTTTTAGCTCATAATGAGCTTAAGAGAAGATTCAAATACAACCATACCCATTGACAAGTTTATAGAAATGAAGCTTTGAGAAGAAGATACAATAAAATAGAGAAGGGCAAAGATGAAATAGAGTAGGGAATAAACGATTAATCTCCTCCTTCATCTTATTCCTTGCGTCCTTTCTTACCTTTTCTAACCTTTCCTCTCTTTTCCTCTTTACAAAATATTCCCACATTCCAAGAAAAAGTGTCGGCTCTCTCCTCCTCGAAGGAGTACTTGCTATAAATGGAGCCTCAAAATTAAGGCTTCAGCTTCCAGCAGGGTCACTTATCGAGCGATAGCAAAAGCGAGGACCACTGGGAAAGTAATAGCGTAATCTGGGTAACTAACTTTTTCAGGCGCACGAGCTTCTCTTCCTTTTGGAGCGGCGACTGGACTAAATGACAAAGTTCATGCCATGTGTGCATCTATGCTTCTATAGTAATATGACTTTCCATGTTGCGGCATTGTCTTTAGCCACTGCTCTACCAAGAATCCCTACATAAAAAGCACAGTCTTATGCGTAAACTCCTCATAAGCTATCAATTAAGCTAAAAAGGCAGCTAAACTCTAAAGGACAACTAACACAAAGAAAATGACATAAATAAGACTAGAAATTGATGCATCATCCTAAGATTATTAATGAATTAAACTTGAAAATGTAAAGATAACTCTAATTTCTTAAAGTTATCATATATGTAGCCATATCTAGAGTAATCAACTGTGAAAGTCACAAAATACTCATAGCCACCTCTAGCTTGGACGTTAGTATGCACTAACTACAATGAATCTGAAGTTGTATATCTTTTTTCCTTAAAAGTAGATCAAGGATTAGATCATGATGAAAAAGCTTCAATTTTTTGTGTGTAGATCGAGGATTAGATCATGATGAAAAAGCCTCAATTTTGGAGATTCGTGCATCACGGGCATGCTTTCTATGTTCATTCGAACATATATTAGATTGTTTAATAAAAATATTTTAAGATCATGACAATTCGTATCGCGCAAATCCCTTCACTAAACTCCATAGGACCCATAAACCAAATATTATTATGTTTGTGAACCTTTACAAGAATGTATTTGAACATAACATAAGAATAAATTATTTATCATTAATCATAATTAAATGTTGTGAGCAAAAAATAGAATTCATGTGATGTTTAAGGCACAACTCCTAACAGAAATAAGTAAAGAAGGCATCAGGTCTAGGAACTTTCTAATAACTAAAGCCCATGATCACATTTTAAGTGTCAAGAGCACACACTTCTTTACAAAGGTCTAAGGAAAGATGAGAAGGAATCATAGTAGGATAGATCTTGTCAAGAATTATCCAATCCACATTCCCACAATCTCCCGAAATAGTAAACAAGTTTTGGAAGTATTCAACCACCAAAGCTTTAATGCCTTCTCCATTAATATTGATGCCATGCTCATTAGAGAGTGTAATAGTCCTAGCCTTACTACCATTTCTCTTGATAATATTATGAAAATAGGTAGTATTTTGCTCTCCAAGGCTAATCCAGTTTGCTCTACCCTTTTGTGTTATAAATTCAACTCATTTGAGCCATAAAGTTATCAAAAGTTGCGTGATTATAGGCTTGGAGAATGGGATCTAAAGAGGAATGTTGAAGGGCATACTGAGCTTGATACAACTGATCCCTAGCTTCCAAAACCATGGTAGGGATATTAGAGCAACAAGACTTATTAAGTTTCTTGAGAGCCAATTTGGTGGCTTTAATCACAATAGATTTCCCACATTTAAACCATGAGCCAATTTGGTAGGCATGCTCAACATAGTTTAGAAAGTGGTCCCTATCAACCTAGAATTTAAATAACTTGAAGAAAGTTGGAGTCTTGGAAAAGGATAGACAATATACTAATAGCGTCATGACAATGATCAGAGATGCCAGCATTAGGAAATTAAGCAGTTCGTTGAGGGAAAGAGGAGTTCTAAGAAAAGTTAATCAGGATCCTATCAAAATTTTCCACAATAGATGCGCCCCCAAATCTTTTATAGGCTTAAGTGTATACAACCAACAAAAGCAATATCATCAACCTATAAAGAATTGAGACATGCATGAGATTCCCATAAGCTTACATTCCTGTTATCATTACTTCTAATATGTTCACAAGGGTATTTAGCTACATTGAAGTCCCCCATAACAACCTGAGTCTTTTGGTCCACAATAGCATGAACGTAATAAGGTGTCACCCAAGGATACTTCTAGGGATAGGCTCATTGTCAACATAAGAAAAGCAAAACTCAACATTGGTCTCCAAAATGCAATCAGAACAACAAGTAATCTTATCAGAGGAAGACAAAATAGAAACATCATGACTAGATGGATCCCACGTAGTCTAGATTGTAGCATTTCCAACATTATTATAATTGGAAATGCAAGGCCAATTCTTAAAAGTAGATATACTAATCACAACAAACTTCCTTTATTTGACTCTAGTTTCCATGATGGCACATTAGTTAATCTTGAATTGACAACAAAATTTCCATACCTCGGATTACTTTAGAAGACTATTTAATCTTCTAATATTCCAATCTACTAGGGAGATCACTGTCAAGGATGAGGTGGAGGACCCTTCAGCCTAAAGCTCTTCCTGTAGTTCAAAGGTTGCTCAAGCCTCTTCGTTTGCTTCCTTTGTTTCTTCCTTTGATACTTTGATAGGAATCCACTACTCTTGTTGGTCTCCTTTTCCTTAATAATATTGATTTCTTCCATATCATCACTAGCATAGCTTTGGTTCTCATAGGCAGTTCCACATTGAATGAGGCAGTTCCACTAGGATGGAAGGAGAAACTAATGACCAAAGTAGCCACAAGGACAACCCCTCTATCTTGAGTACTAACAAGTTTAGAGGAGGCATCCACTATGTCAACCCCATCCTCATAAGTTCTCCTTAGGACATTCCTCCTCTAGCTCACCAACCTCCCCAACTAGGGCAACAAAGGATTTGAATGTAGTAGTATTGTGTATCGGGGCTGCCATCTTCCTCAACTACAACATTATTAGGTAGAGGGAGCTCTTTTCTAACCAGCACTCATTTATACTTTGAGGCCCTTTGAACTTCACTGATTTGCTTCTATTATCAGATACTTCCTTGGGTTTGGAATGAGCAACAACCTTGTTACAATCATGGCCAAAGGTGAAACACTTTAAGCATCTTCTAGGGAGGTTTTGATACTTCACCCTAATCACAATAGATTTCCCGCATCATTAGCAATTCTATTCAAACCCTCCCCATACCACATTTCTAGAGGAACACCCCAACTTTAATGCAAATAGGCAAGGATTGAAGGGCATCCTTGGGGAATTGCATATTTTCTCTCCAAGTTTTGAGCATAATGAATCTCATGAACATATGCCAAGGACCATGATCCAGGACCTGATCTCTAGACACGAAAGAACTGAATCTAAATAAAAAGAAGCCAGGTTTAGTAGCCAAAATCAGATTCAATCTATAACCATTCAAGTTTGTAAGTTGTTTCATGAACCGTGCAAAAAGGGGGACGCTTATCAATGAAGTATCTCATAATGAATGCCTCACATTTCTTCCTTCCATGTTGGATAATAGAACCCAACATATCAACTTGGGCTCGCTTAGTTTTCCTTAGAGTATGTATACGTTGGAATATGTCCATAAAGTAGCGTGTAATAACTATTTATTTATATTTAGCTATTTCTCAGAAATTTGTATTATAGAATTTTTTGTGAATAAATTGAAAGTTTTATTTTAAATTAAAGTATTTTTATAAATTACTCAAGTCCTACAACTATTGTCAATGAAAGAAGAATGAAAAAAGAAGCGTCTCCAGGCGATCTCTTCTGAAATAGTTCAGAACGATATTCGCAGTCATAGGATCGACTGGGTAATCAAATCTGATTACGACTGTTAGGTTGAACAGTTGGATGTCAGTCTTGGGGCATAAATAGAGTTTATTTACACCAACAGAAAATATAGCGCGGATGAATCGACAGTTGATTCGGCATTGAACTTATAGTGGAGTCGTACGATGCCAGTATTAAATAGGTCGGGAATTTATGAAGATAAATTTATCGGGTATTTGAATCCTAAGTTTTATTCATGTGGGTCCATTTGGTCTCAGAAATAGCTCAGAGAACAGGAATAGAAAAACGAACTAAGTTTGACCAAAATATGTTTTGGTGCCAAGACATATTTCCTACACCTATATGTGATAGGTGATATCACTTAAGTTAGTTAAGTGTAATTGTTATATTGAATTAATTATTTATTATTTTCTAATTATTGGATAATTAGTTAAATAAAATTAATTAATTAATTGATAATGATCAATTATATTTATCAATTGAATTGATGAATTTCGATACAACTAAAACTCTAGGAGATCATGTAATTTTCAGCAATAATAGATAATTAGGAGAAATTTTATAATATATGGGTATATTTATAAATACTGAAAATCAATTTTTGATAAATATCTAATAGAAATTTGATTGCAAAGAGAAAATGAGTAATAGATATAGTTGTTGTTATCAACACACAAAAGAAGAAAAATGTTTTCTCCTATCACTACTGTTGCCGCCGAAATTAATCTAAAGAATGGAAGATTTGAATTTTCTTCTTCAATTGTTTTGAAATCCCTCACTCAAATTCATACGTAAAATTCTTTTGAGATATATTTCTGAAATTAACGGGTGGTTGTTGGTGGACTAATTCAGAAATTGTTCGTGGAAGATCAAGTCCCTTAGACGGACTTTTATGAATCGATGCGTTGGTTAAACACTTAGACTGAAGCGAATTGAAATCCCCACTTGGGGGCTAGTCAATGGGGCCAAGGTGACCAAAATCATTGATGATTGGTTAAGCTAGATGTGGAGACATTTGAGCGTTAACCAAACGAGAGGAGTCTCGACGCTATAGGGGATACTTTGGACTTCATCTCTCGATGAGACAAGCTATCATTTTTATCGTAACATCATGGATGGAATATTCTTTTTAATGGATTTTAAAATATTTAGTAGTTGTATCATACTTTCCTAAATAATTGAGCATTTATTTACACCATTTTATTTATTCTTTTCAGTAAACATGTCGCTATCCCCTCTCTCAACTATTCTTAACGCGAACAAATTCAACGATGAAAATTATGTGAATTGGAAATAAAATATTGATATCGTGGTGACGGTAGAAAAGCACAAGTTTGTGCTCACTACCCCTTGTCCTCTTGAGCTTATTGTTGAATCGATTCGAGAGGAAAATAATGCTTATACTTCTTGGCTGCGTTCTAATGAGATCACCAGATGTTACATCTTGGCATCTATGAGCAATGTGTTGCAACAATAGCATCATAACTTTGAGATCGTCGCTGATATGATATTAAACATCACCAAAATGTTCAGGGATCAGGGTCGTCAAGCCAGATAGACAGTTGTGCATAACTTTATGAACTACAAGATGGAACCTGGAACATTTGTTAGAGAACATATGATGTTGATCATAAGTTATCTTAATGAGATGGAGATCATGGGTGCTCAGGTCGATGGCGAGACTCAAGTGGATATGATCCTAGAGACTTTGCCTAGTACCTTTGAGAACTTCAAGCTTAATTATTCGATGAATAAGCTGAACTACTCACTTCATGAGCTCGTGAAAGAGTTGTAAGCTACTGAGACTCTATTTCTAAAGGGCAAGAGGAAATCTGAAGAGGCTAACTTTACTGAAAGTAGGCCTTCCACCTTTAGCTCTAAGAAGAAATAGAAAAGGGGTCCAAGGAAAGCAAAGAAGTAGAAGCCAAGAGCTGCTAAAGGCAAGAGCACCGTGAGGGTAGACAAGTCGAAAGACAAGTGTCATCACTGTGTAACTACTAGTCATCGAAAACGTAACTCTCTAGGGTATCTCAAAAGGTTGAGATTTAAAGGAAGAATAATGGTTATTGAGGTATGTTATGTAGCTGACTCTACTTTTTCTTAGATTGTAGACTTTGTAGCTACTAACCACATCAGTTGCTCCTTGTAGGGGTTCAGAGAAATCAGAAGGTTTAATGATGGCGAGTTCAACTTCCGTTAGGGGAATGAAACATTAGTATCAACCACATCTATGAGAACTTTTAAATTATGTTTTGGAAATATTTTATTAATTTGCGTGATATTTATTATGTCCTGAGTTTTGGGAGAATTTGATTTCTATTGGTGCATTAATTGAGCAAGGATTTGATCTAAAATTCAATGATAAAAAGATATTGGTATTTTTATAAATGAATGCTTACTTGTTATCGCATAAATGATTAATAAATTGTATCACATAAAACCTGTAGTACTCATGATTTGTGATATTGAAGTGAATATCGATTCACATAGAGATAGTAAAAGGTTAAAGTTTGACTCAACTGATCTAATTATTTGTGGCAGTTACGTCTTGGACATATTAGCCTAAACAAGAATAAAAGACTTGTGAAAGATGGTCCTTTTCAATCTTTAAGTGTGGGTTTACTACTCACATGTGAATCCTGTATAGAAGGTGGAATGACCAAGAGACATTTTTCATCAAAAGGTGAAATAGGCACTCAATGCCTTGAACTCATACATAGTGATGTATGTAGGCCATTGAATATCCAAACAAGATGAGGTTATGAATACTTCGTAACCTTCACTGATGACTACTCAAGTTTTGGTCTTTTTTATTTAATGCATCAAAAGTCTGAAACCATTGAAAAGTTCAAAGAATATAATGCCTTGGTTGAAAGCAATTAGAAAAATAAATCAAAACACTACGATCTAATCGTGGTGGCGAGTACTTGCTAGGAGAGTTCGAGGACTTTCTTAATAAAGAAATAATTCTTTCTCAGCTTACAACACCAGGAAAATCACAGAAAAATGGTGTCTTAGAGAGAAGAAATCGAACTTTGATGGGTATGGTCAGATCCATGATGAGTTATTCATCCCTCCTAGATTCGTTCTGGGGATATGCCTTACTAACAATGACATATATTCTGAACCAAGTTTCATCAAAGACGGTACACTATATGAAAGATGGTATGGGCGAAAGTCATATGTTCACCATTTTAGAATATGGGTTTACCCAGCAAATGTTCTAAGATCAAAGACATACAAGTTGGCCAGTCATTTAGAATTGTGCATGTTTGTAAGATATCCTATGTGAACGAAGGGGTATATCTTCTATAGTATGATTGACAAGAAAATATTCGTTAGCACAAATGCTCTTTTTCTTGAAGAAGATAATATTAAAAGTATACAGTCAAGAAGCATAGTTGTGCTAGAGAAATTATTAAGTGGGAGAACACAGACTCCTCGATCAGAAATTATTTCTGATTCAATAATAGAAGAACCACAATAGAAGCAGAGACTATGGAGCCTCGGCGTAGTGGGAGAATTGTGAGACAACCTGAAAGGTACATG
Organism: Datisca glomerata; assembly: GCA_003255025.1. Classification (NCBI taxonomy): domain Eukaryota; kingdom Viridiplantae; phylum Streptophyta; class Magnoliopsida; order Cucurbitales; family Datiscaceae; genus Datisca; species Datisca glomerata. The sequence continues at coordinate 155,357 of QANY01001734.1, forward strand.
TCCTATATAGAAGCTTTGACAGCTGCTCCGACAAGGACCTAGATGAACCAATCTCTTATTCAAAGGCCATGGCTGGTCCTGAAGCAAACATATGGCAGGAAGCCATGAACGTTGAGATACATTTGATGTACTCGAACAGAGTCTGAAAACTTGTAGATCCTTCTAGAGATATTAAACTCGTAGGATGTAAATGGATCTACAAGAAGAAAAGATGTCCGGATGGGAATGTAGAGACATTCAAAGCTAGGCTAGTAGCCAAAGACTACACCTAAAAGGAAGGTATAGACTACGAGGATACCTTCTCATCGGTAGCAATGCTTAAATCCATCCGAATTTTTTTGTCCATTACTGTTGCCTTTGATTATGAAATCTGGCAAATGGACATCAAGACTACCTTCCTGAATGGTAATATTGAAGAGCGCATTTATATGGCTCAACCAGATGGCTTCATGGAGAAAGAACAAGAGGGAACAGTTTGTGAACTGCAGAAGTCCATTTATGGACTTAAGCAAGCGTCACGGTCGTGGAATATTAGATTCGACAAAACTGTTTAGAACTATGGTTTTGAACATTTGGTGGACGAACCCTATGTGTATAAGTTGATACATGAAGGGAAGGTGGTTTTTCTAGTCTTGTACGTAAATGATATTCTACTCATTGAGAATGATGTAGAAAAATTGTCTGATGTCAAGTTTTGGCTTACAAAGTAATTTGATATGAAAGATCTTGGAGAAGCTACATTTTGTCTTAGGTATTCAGATCTTTTGAGATGGAAAGAACATACAATTGACACTTTCAAGCATCTTATATTGATAAGGTATTGGATCACTTCAGTATGCAAAACTCCAAGAAGGGATTTACTCCCTTTAGACATGGAGTCAGCCTCTCCAAGGAGCAGTCTTCTAAGACTCCTCAGGAAGAGGAAGACATGATAAGGATACCCTATGTCTCATTCGTAGGAAGCCTCTTGTACCTGATGCTTTACAATAGACCTGATATTTGCTATGTTGTGGGCGTAGTAAGTAGTTTCTAATCTAATCCTAGAATCGAGTATTGGAATTTCGTCAAACATATTTTTAAGTATCTTAGGAGAACAAGGAATTACATGCTTGTGTATTCAAATAGTGACTTGAATATGACAATGTATACAAATTCTGATTTTCAAGCTGATAAGGACTCTAGGAGGTCCACTTTAGGATCAGTGTTCATCCTGAATGGTGGAGCAGTTATATGGAGAAGTATCAAGCAATCTTGCATTACTGATTCTACCATGGAAGCTAAATATGTGGCAGATTCTTGAGCTGCAAAGGCGTCTGTATGGCTTAAGAAGTTCTTGAAGACTCTGAAAGTTATTTCAGACATTGACAAACCAATGACACTTTATTGTGATAACAATGTGGCTGTAGCAAATTCTAAGGAACCTAGAAGCCATAAGAGATCCAAATACATAGAACGTAAATATCACCTAATTAGAGAGATTGTTCAGCATGGAGACGTTTTGGTTACACATATTTTGACACTCAACAACCTGCCAGATCCATTCACGAAGACTTTAAGCAGTAAAGTTTTTTATGATCATCTCGAGGGCTTGAGTATAAGAAATTGTACACGCCTACTTTAGTCCAAGTGGGAGATTGTTGGAGTATGTCCATAAAATAACGTGTAATAACTATTTATTTGTATTTAGTTGTTTCTCAGACATTTGGATTACTGAATTTTTTTATAAATAAATTGAAAGTTTTATTTTAAATTAAAGTGTGTTTATAAATTACTCAAGTCCTGGAACTATTGTCAACGAAAGAAGAGTGAAGACAAAAGCATCTAGACGAACTCTTCTGAAATAGTTGAGAACGATATTCACAATCTTAGGATTGACTGAGCAATCGAATTCGATTACGACTATTAGGTTGAACTGTTGGATGTTAGTCTTGAGTCATAAGAGTGGAGTTTCAAATAGTTAACTTAGACATGTTATGAACATGTTGAATAGACCGGTAACAAATTAGTTTAGAGTCCAAAACCGTTTACCTAGCTCTAAATCTAATTGTTACACCTTAAGGAATTTTCATAATTACTTTAATCCTGAGGTGAATAAATAACTTGACTTGGTTAGTTGCAATCTTTGATATGTCAAATGAGTGAGTTCGAATTGGCGGGCAATACCTCAGTTGTTGGAATTGTAATCTAATTAAATAGGAGTTGTGTGATTCACATAAATGAAAATTCATGGTTGGATTGTGAAAGCAACAATATCACCTTATGATTTATTAATGGGTGTGTGAATAAATTAACTTGGCTTAGTATCCGATGAAATGAGTCATTGAATAAAACTTGTGAATTGTACGAGACAATTCACTATAATGTCTTTCTTATTCACAGTCAATAAAAGAGTTAAGGAAATAATAACAAGAGTGGTAAAACGGTAATTTTATATTCACTCTTGTTACTGATATTGACGATGGGTATTATGTTAAAATATTTTGTGGACAGTGAAAATAAAAAGAGTTTATTCACACCAACAGAAAATGTAGCGTGCATGAATTGATTCGGTATCGAACCTATAGTTGAGTTGTACGATGTTAGGATTAAATATGTCAGGAATTTATAGAGATAAATTCACCGGGTATTTGAATCCTGAGTTTTGTTCATGTGGGTCCATTCGATTTTAGAAATAGCTCAGAGAACAAGAATAGAAAACGAACTAAGTTAGATCAAAATGTGTTTTAGTGCCAAGACATATTTCCTACACCTATATGTGATAGGTGATGTCAATTAAGTTAGTTAAGTGTAATTGTTGTGTTGAATTAATTGTTTATTATTTATTATTTTCTAATTATTAGATAATTGATTAAATAAAATTAATTAATTAATTAATTGAAATGATTAATTATATTTATCAATTTGATTGATAAATTTCGATACAACTAAAACTCTAGGAGATCATGTAATTTTCGGTAATAATAGATAATTAGGAGAATTTTTAGAATTTTTATAATATATGGGTATATTTATAAATACTAAAAATTACCATTTTATAAATATTTAATAGCAATTTGATTGCAAAGAGAAAATGAGTATTAGATACAGTTGTTGTTATCAACACACAAAAAGAGAAAAACGTTTTCTCCTCTCACTACTGTCGCCACCAAAATTAATCTGAAGAAGGAAAGATTTGATTTTTCTTTTTCAATCGTTTTGAGAGCTCACACTCAAATTCCTACGTAAAATTCTTCTAAGATATATTTATGAAATTAATGGGTGGTTGTTGGTGGATTAATTCGAAATCATTCGTGGAAAGGTCAAGTTTGTGATTTTGATCTTAAAGTCTGAAGAACACGAAAATCGCTTGAGGGAGTTCCACCAGTTCAAAAATTCTCCTATACAGAGTAAATGTAAAAAGTCGCTTTCTCTTAATCTATTCATTTTAATATCGTATATGCATTATCAAACTAAAATTGATTTTAAATTATTTAATATGATTAAATAAGTTATATCGATTTTTTTCATATTCCACCAACGAACCATTCATGGTTCAAATCTGATTTTCTTTAATTTTAAAATCGATTGATCGTAGCAGTATATAGTCACGCTTCAGTTTTCTTCTAGTGCTATTCTTTACCTTTTTAGCCCAAAAAGTTGGTGGAGGAAGGTGAGAAACTCCAAGAGGAGCCATGACCTGAGGAGCAGCACTGGTGCCTTAACCATGAGGTACATAAACCTGAGTATGAGGTCCGATCCATTACTGCCTGCAACAAGATTGAATCCCTCAGGTCAACATGAGCGTCCAATCTATTAACCAAGGAGGAATAGACCACATTGTTTGGGGAAGACTTTTACCACTTATGGTAAAACCTATGTCACTTGTTTCTTTCCTATTTTGGAAAGTAGGACCTTTTGTCCCTCATACAAGCTTATCTTGACCCTTGAATTGTATGGAAGGACACTACCCCATGAGGACAAAAGTCTTTGACCAAGTGTTGCAAGGGAAGGCTTCTTCAGCCCACTCTCAACCAAGGACTCTATGGGAGCATCTGTATCTTGCACAACAGGAGATTTCCGAGCACATATTTTGGATACTTCATGACCTTGGAAATCAAGGAAACCAAGAAAGTTAGGGTTTCATTTCTTCGCTTCATTCTTAAGAAAAAGTTGGACTTGAGCTAGGAGCTCATTAGAGATGTCTGACACATTGAAAATCATCCAAATGGCCATAACTCTGAGCCTCAATCATCCACAACTCCCCTCCTCCTCACCATCATTGTCACAAGAAAGAACCATTAACTAGAGCAAAACTCCCCAAAGGGATAAGCCTTGAAAACCATATCATAATCTAGAGAGAAGCTCTCACTCAGAGAGAGGGGGGAGTTTGAGGTTTTTTATTTATTTATAATCCAATGAACTTCACTAGACTTGAAATAGATACGATCATGACATTTCATTTTCTTGATGTGTAGTGGCCCATATCGCCCAACTAGTGTCCCACCATATTCCCATAGACAATGAATTATGTGACTTTATTTACGTTTTAGCCCTATCAACATTCAAATCGCTCCAGAATGTCCATACCACTAAGCCCAACTTATTCTGTACCGGCTGGATATGGTACCAAGAATGGTTTTCTTTACCTATGTATGACTCCTATGTATGACTAGTGTGTTGTAGTTACAATCTAACACATTGGTGTAACAACTTTGTCATGTTTCAGTAAATAAAAAAAAGTCTTAAGTTATATTATATTCGAGGTACATCTAATATATTTGATGAACATGACTCTTTTATTGTAACTCCAACACATTTGATGTTATAAAAAACACATTTGGTGTACTTTTTAAGATGTGGCCATGTTTATGTTAGTTTCATATCTCCATTAGGAGACTTAAAGTGTCATGCATATAACTAAACCTAATTTTTAAATTATATTATAATATATATAACTATCAACTATATATATATATATATATNATCATCTAGTAGTGAAATATAGTTGAACAATCCATTAAAAGATAGAGATCAAATAGTTGAGATGATCTAGATTTTCTGATGGGAAAAAGTTGTGATTATGTCAAATACTTAGATGAGGTCCTTAGACTAGCATATAAATACATGCATGTGTATTCCATCAAGTATGGGCTATCAAGTTAGGCATAAGTTAGAAGATCCTCTCTATTATTCTTGTGACTTGTTTATTGTTCTTGATCATTATAGCTGGAGGTTAATATTAGTATATTCAACTTTTCTTATATTGTGATAGAGCATGCGTTCATGCTATATTGTTTCAGAATATTTTGTTGTTATTATTCAATATGAGAAAGAATTCTTTACTGTTTGGAGCATGAGATATGTGAGGCCATAATAGTTTTGTAACTTGGTGTGAATTATATGGTAACTGTTTTCATGCCTATACAGAATGTATTTTTTTAGATCTAATGTGCATAATGTTCTAGCCTACGACGTCATTGATTTTAATTTAGTAGAATCTTTTGGGGCTAATTTATAATATGCTTTTACTTACCATCTTCAAGTGTATTACATGTTGGACATATTGATTATTGAATGGTTATAAAGTCAATTTCAAAACAAATCAAATTTCATATGTTCAATAAAGCCCATGTATTGAAAATCATTGGTTTTCATAGATGTACATTCATCATGTTATTGTTCGTGGCTTATTGTGCGATTTATTAAGTGAGCTAAACATATGTGATTCTTGTTATGCTAAAATATTGGTTCACATGTGGATTCTCTGGCTAAGTGCAATTGGATAAGTATATATGGGTATGTTCATATTTTAAAGGTTAATATAAATGACTAAATCCTAGACCTTCTGACCTTCTATACTTATATTAAAGTATACCAATCACCTTTTAATATTTATAGTGTTGTCTCCTCATATTCTATTTTATTTTATGTATACTCTTACTATGATTTTCGTTCAAAAAAAATGACAGAAATCACTACACATAAAATTTTTAATGGATAATAAATTAATTCAATATACATTACCACGTGTAAAAAATCCACGGCTTTTTCATATGGGAGCTCACTCTTTCTTCTCCTCATTTCTTCTCTTTTCTCTGTTAAAAAACAGAGACCCATTTCCTACTCTGTTTTCTACATAGTTTACACACTTCAAGTTTCTGATCTTCTTCTCTTTTCTCTTATACCCATAACTCATATTTTTTCTTCTCTAAAACCCATCTTCTTCTATTTGCTCTCTGTTTCTTCAACAGACCACTGTTCACCTTTATCTAATAGCTTTAGCTATGTCCACTGTTTATTCTTCTTTCGTTTACTCTGAATTCTCAAGGATTTACTTTTCATCGATGACAAACCCCAACTCCATCTCACCAAAGATGCCGTGAAGAAGAAAATCTAATCTAAAAACATACCCATTTCGAAAGTCATCAAATTTTTGGAGTTCAAATCAGATCACCGTTCGTTCGAGGCGAAGCGAAAACTGTACGATTCATATGACTTGCTTTTGCTGATATGAGATTGGCTCCTCTATTACCGAAGGCATTGGTCAAACATTTTATTAAGAAAACGAAAATCCCGATACCACTGAATTTGAAGCGTAACAACTGGAATGAGCAAATTAAGAGAGTGCTTGGTTCAACTTTATTGCATATGAGCACGAGAACTTGTAGGGTTGTGCGGGTGGGAAGGGCATTAATGGGAGTTCAGGAGATTATGGAGAATGTGGATGCAGCTCTTGCTGGGATTTTCAGAGATTGTGCCCAAAAACTGGGTGAATGTAAGATCATTTCATTTGAAGCTGTTGGAGTCAATTGCCTTACCTATTTCAATGGGCATAGCTAAAGCTATTAGATAAACGTGAAAGGTGATCTGTTGAAGAAATGGGTCTCTATTTATTAACAGAGAGAATAGAAGAAAGGGTGAGCTCCCATGGTGAGTAAATCGTGGATTTTTTTACACCGGCAATCAGTATTAAATTATCCCATTTTCTATTGAAAATCTCATGGAGTGACTTCCATCAATTTTTTGAATGGAAGTTATGACAAGAGATATACGTGATACAAAATATAACGTGAGAGAGTATTTCTGTGAACTTTTAAAGGTGATGTTATAATTTGATATAAATATAGAAGGTCGAAAGAGTTTAAGCTAATTAACCATAATATATATTTATGAACATTTGAATATCGATCTTTTCATCATGTAGTACTTATATTATGATTTTAGCATACATGGTTTTAAATTTTAAATTCTATACCCATGCATTTGTTGGCAAAATTGTACTGATAGTTTTACTTTTATTGCTATATGACATGTCTCATATTGTAATTAATTAATGAGAGTATTAACTTGGCCCTACAGGGAAGTTGTTATTTTTGTAATTTAATTAGAATAAGGTAGTAAATTAGCATTAAAGATTGTATTTTTCCTAGGTCCATAGATATGGAGTAGTATTATTCTTGATGCTTCATGTAAATTCATACATTTTGCAACCTCGATTCATAGGAAGGATTGAATTTATTATTCACTACTAAATTGACATTGGTTGATTTAGAATAAAGTTTTGGTTCCATAGTATTAAAGTAAGTATATTCCTCAGTTATTTGTGGTTATTTCTACTCATTTTGATACTTCTCATTTTCCAATGCTTACTGATGATAATTATTCTGATTGAAAGAAAATGTTCCTTTTACTCTTGGGTGCATGGACTTTGACTTTGCGCTTCGTGTGGAAGAACTACCTGCTCGCACGGAATCCAATACACCACTGGTGAAAGCAGAATATGAGCCCTCGGAGCGATCTAATCACTTACGTAAGATGTTCATTATGTCTCATGTCAATAGGAGCATTAGGAGATCCATTCATGAGTGGTCAAAGGTCAAATGTTTACTAAAGGCCATAGAAGAACAATTTGTTACTTCTGATAATGCAATGGCTAATACCCTGCTGAAGAAGCTTTCGGGCAAATCAGTTGATCATTTTAGAGGTGTGTGCGTGAACACATCATGGAGTTGAGGGACATTGATGCTCAATTAAAGTCTCGAAAGGTTTAGATTTTTGAGTCATTTCTTGTTCATTTCATACTGAACTCTCATCCTATTGAATATGGACCTTTCAAGATATCCTATAACACACATAAAGAAACTACAACATGAGAGAGTAGAAACTACCCATTTGGTAACTCATGATAAGGGAAACAACAAGAAAGATAGGGATTCCTAGCAACTGAAAAAGAAAGGAAAGAAGCCAATGAAGCTTCATGGCAACAAGATTGCTTACTTCTTCTACAAGAAAAATGGGCATGTAAAGAGAGACTGTCAGAGGTACAAAACATGGATAAGAAAGAAAGCTAATCTCATAGCTTTATAAATCTTTTTATGTTGAAGCTCTAAATGATACATGGTGGATTGACTCCGATTCTTCAATCCATATTATCAATACCATGCAGGTCTTTCTCAGCCTAAGAAAGTCGAAGGAAAATGAACAAGACATCTATTCGGGCAATCAAATACTTTCAAAAGTTGAGGCCGTAAGGACTTTTAAACTTATTTTAAAAGTGTGGATTTGGGTTAGATCTTGAAAACACTTTTTATATTCCATCATTTTCAAGAAATTTAGTTTTCATTATAGACTTGTTATTTTTAAATTTGTTTTTTTATTTGAAGATGACATTTTTAGTATTTTTAAAAATAAAATTCTTGTTAGTGGTGGAAAATTGATTGTTGGTTTACACGAAATTGACTTAGACCCTCATTTGAATGCGATGATCTGACAATGTATTGTGAGATTGGCATAAAGTTGAGCCTTATTAATGAGAACTCTTCGTCATTATGGCACATGAGATTGTGACATATCTCCATAGAGAGAATTTAGAGATTAGTAAGCGATGGAGTACTAAACACTCTTGAGTTTACTGATTTTAGTACTTATGTTGACTGCATCAAGGGAAAAGCAGACCAATAAGTCCACTAAGGGTGCCAAAAGAAGTTCTCAAATTCTTGAGATCATACACACTGATATTTGTGGAACATTTACTACTCCATATCTGAATGGTCAGAGATATTTTATCTCATTCATTGATGACCATACTAGATTTATGTATCTCTATCTTCTCTTATAAAGAAAAAGTATAACAAAAGGAAAAGAGAATTAAAATCGTAAGGTCAAATAGGGGAGGAGAGTACTATGGTAGGTACATACAAAATGGACAAATGCTTGGTCTGTTTGCAAGGTTTCTTAAGCAACAAGATATAATTGCTCAATATTCTATGCCTGACACACCATAATAAAATGGTGTTGCTAAAAGGAGTCAAATATTGATGGACATGATAAGAAGCATGACCAGAAACTTTAGTCTTCTTTTATCCTTATGAAGCGAGGCCTTGAAAATAGCAGTGTATATCTTAAATAGGGTTCGATTTAAGGCTGTTCTAAAAACACATTTGAGTTGTGGAATGGATGGAAACCTAGTTTATGTCATTTACACATTTTGGGATATCCCGTAGATGTGAGAGTTTACAATCCTCACTTCAAGAAATTAGATCCAAGGACAATCATTTGGTTTTTCATTGGCTATGCGTTAAATACCAAAGGATATGAGTTTTACTATTCTTCACATACTACTAAACTCATTGAGGTAGAAGTCCTAATGTTCTTGAAGATCATGAGCCTAGTGGAGTATTTTACCTCGCAATGTATAATTTGAAGAAGCACAAGATTCAATTGAGTTTCCTACAGATAATAGACAATTGGTAGTTTTTCAAGGAAATCAACTAGACATCGTTGAAGAGCAACCAACTTTAAGATAACCAATTCAAGATGAATCAACCCATATAGATGAAGTACAGAATGAGGCTACTGTCAAATCTACACAAAATGTAGTTGAGACAGTAGACTTAAGGATATCTTCGAGGGTAAGGAAATCAACAATATCTAGTGATTATATTGTATACATCCAAGAATCTGATGTATCCGATGTTGACATCGAATCAATAAATGATCTAAGTTCATTTTGTGGCCATGAGTGGTGATAATTCCACGTATTGATATGATTCCATGAAGTAGGAGTTGGAATCTATGGCTAAGAATCTAGTATCGGATCTTGTTGAGTTACCCAAGGGAGCTACAACCATGGGTTGTAAATGGGTTTATAGAATGAAAAAGGGACTTATTGGGTAAAATAGAGAGACATAAAGCTATATGTGTACCTAAATGTTTCACTCAAAAGAAAGGTATTGATTACCATGAAATCTTCTCTCCAATTTTTAAGAAAGATTCATTCAGCATAGTCGTGGTTTTAGTAACTCATTTTGATTTGGAGCTACATCAGATGGATGTTAAATGACGTTCTTAAATGGGGATCTAGAGGAAGAGGTTATACATGTCCCCGCCTGAAGGTCGTACAGTTAGTTTGTAAGTTTAAAAGATCTATTTGTGGACTTTAGGCCTCCCGCCAAACGGTATATAAAGTTTCACAACGTTATTACTTCATTCGATTTCTCTGAGAACATCGTTGATTAGTGCATATACCTTAAGGTCAGTGAGAGTAAATATATATTTTTAGTTCTATATGTGGATGACATTTTTCTTGCAAGCAATGATTTGGGTTTACTCCATGAGACAAAACAATTCCTCTCTAAGAACTTTGAAATGAAGGATTTAGGTGAAACCTCTTTATCATTGGCATAGAGATTCATAGAGATATATCTCAATGAATATTGAGATTATCTTAAGGAGCCTACATTGGGTTGAGATTCATAATGAAACATTGTTCTCTAACAGTTGCACCTATAGTTAAAAGAGATAAGTTCAATCAGAATCAGTGTCCATAGAATGATTAGAACAGCAACAGACGGATAACATACCATACGCATCTGCAGTTGGTAGCCTAATATATGCACAGGTCTATACAATACCTGATATCAGATTCATAGTGGACATGCTAGGAAGATACCAGAGCAATCTTAGTACAGAGCATTGGAGGGCCGCTAAAAAGGTTATAAGGTACTTGCAAAGAACCAAGAACTACATACTTACAAAGAAACACCCCGATCATCTAGAACTGGTTGAATATTCAGATTCAGATTTAACTAGATATATAGACACGAGAAAGTCAACTTTATAATATGTTTTCCTTCTTGCTAGAGGTGTTGTATCTTGGAGAAGTGTCAAGTAAACCATTGTTGCTTCTTCTTCTACCATGGAAGCAGAGTTCATCGCATGCTATGAAGTTACTCTACACATGCCCTATGGTTTAGGAATTTCATTAAGGGTTTAAAGATCATCGATTCCATAGCGAGACCCATAAAGATCTATTATGATAATTTGGTTATAATTTTCTACTCCAAGAATAATAAAAGTGAAAGTCGAAGGAAGCATATCGACATCAAATATCTAGTTGTTAGAGAGCATGTGAAAACTGAAGAAGTGTTCATTGAACGCATTGGTACCGAGCTAATGATTGCGGATCCCATGAGTAAAGGACTGCCGGTAAAACAATACAGAGTCATGTGGAGCATATGAGTCATATTAGCTCAATTTTAGTTTAATTTTGTATGTCAGCACTACATATGTTGGTTGGACGTGATAAAATCTTAACTTAGAAGATAAATTATTTCTTTTATTCATGTACACACAAGGTTTTTATATCCATTGGGATACATAAATTTGGATCTCGAATGACTTATAGGAAGATATTCATAAAGTTAACTGCTCATAAATTGCTCACTTAGAGATACCGTACATGTGATACATGGAAGAGAATGCTCGTTTAAAAGTATAATCGCTCTGATTTTATCTTTTGAGATCCTTTAATTGAGTTAGAGTTTTTTTCAATTACTAGATTTCTGGGATAGTTATAATATGGTTATCATCACCAATAAAGAAGGGTATGGCATGTGTGCCAAGTGAGATAATATTAGTTTCATATATCCATTAAGACTTAAAGTAGCACACATGTCACTTATCGTAATTGTTTAAATAATATTATAATATATATATTGATAAGATTTAAAGTGATAAGATTAAAGATAAATATCATCTAGCAGTGAGATAGAGTTAATCCACTGACAGATAGAGATCGAGTAGTTGAGATGATCTAAATTTTCTTGATGGGAGGAAGTTGTGATTATGTTAAACACTTAGATGAAGGTTTCTCGCCTATCCTATAAATACATGAATGTGTATTCCATCAAGTATAAGCTATCAAGGAGCTATAGACTAGAAGATTCTCTATTATTCTTGTGACTTATTTATTATTTTTTATCAATTATGGCTAGAGATTGGTATTAGTATATTTGATTTTTCTTACAGTTTAGCGCAAGCGCCACCCTGCATTTGGTATTTTTCAAACTTTGAGATAGAATAATGTGGATAAAATTAAAATACCAAGTAATCTATTGTATAATATTTCTTACCAAAATTTTGTAAAATATCAAATACACAGCTATTTGATCTTAAAAATAAATCAATCATAATACTATTTGTTTATTCAAACACTCTCATGCTTTTTGGTTTGATGCACCCAATATATTAATCTTCTCAAATTGCATAAATTAAGTTTTTTATATAATATGATGTCAGATAAGACGAGGCTAAAAAAATATGTCAACCTTCTACAATTAAGTTTGTTTATTTAATAATGTCGGATAAGATGAGATTTTAAAAAATATTTGTCACCTTTCTACAAAAACCTAGTCTCATTGAAAAATATCTTGCTATGCAAAACTTGTTCTAATACCTATGCAATTTTACCATAATAAAACTCTGTTAAGTATTTATAATTTTACAATTTTTCCTAGATAACTAACAAAAAGAGATGGTACACCTTAATGACAGCTAGTAGCTTTGGGAATTTTGCTCACATCTGAATGACCCACAACATATACCACCCTAAGCTTAACTTTTTTTTCTTTGAGTTTTGGTCGCACGCATAGAAGATGGTTCAAAAACTAAATTACCTCCTGCTCAACTAAGAATAACTACCGTGGAAAACAACGACAAGTTTTCATGGATGGCCCCCTGAGAAATAAAACTGGTTTTAATCATGTTCATAAATATGTTATTTTAAAACAAAAATCATAAAAATGATCACCCGTATAAAAAATATCAAAAATAGCATTGACACGTTTTGCAGAATAAGTTCACACGCTCAAATTTTTTCGACTCCTCTGCATGCAACTATTCTAAATTTCTGTAGTTTGTATAATATATATAGTATATATTTTATAAATTTTATAAATTTCATACAAATCACACTTCAAATTTGTTGTCGAACGTGTAGAATTAAGGTGGCTAATGTTGATTTTTGTGTTATCTTTGACTATTTTTTATTTTTTCTCTAAAAGTTGCCTGCTCTTAATGTTCTCCCAAATGGTTTTCTTACATCTGACCCGTCTTTTATGAAATTTGTACTCTTTCTATAGAGAAAAGATAAGATTATCCCTGTTATTTGAAATTTTTCATTTGAACTTGAAATCTGCTCATGGGAGGATCTAGACTTGAATATACAAGTCTTATAGTCTCTAATTTGACAATGCTCCTTAATTTTTGTTATTTTTTATTTACTAATGTATTATTACATGCGTTGCACATGTTGATCATTTTAATATTTATTTTATATTTTATATATTTGAATTATTTTATGAAAGTTTGAGAAATATATTATGTGATCACCTCAATTACATCTTACAAATGGGATAAACCGAGATTCACTCTTTAGAAATTGCATCTAAACGGTAGTAAGTATCGAGAAATCCTAATTCATTTATCTCCTTATGAATTCCTAATTTCATTAATAAAAAATTATTAAGTCTAAGAATAAAACCCAAATAGTACTAAAATATTTAAAAAGTTAAATAAAAAGTCATGTTAACCCTAATGTTCTTATGTCCAACGATGCCTCCTAAATTAAAATTCTAGATTTGTTTCTGCGTTTGCTAGACCGTTGCTAGCATCTTCTAATGAAAATTTTATGATATGTAGGTTTAGAAAGTGTTAATCTTAACGTGAGAACACTACACACCGATCTAGCACAAACGGTTTGCTAGACCACATAGTCCATGAAGTTCTCACCCCTTGTGTAAATGTCATATTAAAAAAACAAACAAACCCAGGAGATCAAATATCATTTTTTTTTCTTTTTTCAATTGTCTATCAATTACATGCGAGTTATATATCGTGACCAAACATTAGAATAGATATTCTGATGTTGAGAGACTCATGGGACAGCACTGGAACATGTTTTTGTGAATATGAGAATGCCCAAAAAACCTGAGACAAACCTTAAGGAAATTGAGTCAAAATTGGGATGAAAATAGTAGTACCGGCAACAAATACACGTGATGTTACATTACAACAGGGTTTAATGTAGAACTAAATAATTTATACACTCGTGGAGTTATTTCATGTTAATGCCACGATTTAAGGTGACCAGTTGGATGTATGACATTTTGTAATGGCGTATTTCTATTTTCAATTGAAAGTATTAGTAATCCCATTCTCTCGTCTTTTCATTTACAGGTATTAATGATCCCACTGTCTCGTCTTTTCAGCAGAAGGTATAAGAAGCAGCGATCAAGCTACCGTACATGGTATGAACCTATATAGGTGATCGATTGACCGTTGGCCGGATAAGCCCCTATAGGGTCCATAAGGCGTGATCCAATGTTATGTTAGCCCCCTGTACCAATACTCCTGTACCAATACAATACTTCTGATGTAGCTTTATTTTTCTCACTAGTTAAATTACATGTACGGTGATATATACGATTTTATTATTTCGATTGTTTATTATATATTACTTATTAATATAAATTATTTTTTGAATAAAATATATTTATTAGTAGAAAAAATTAGAAAACTGCAATTATAACTTTTACGTTTTTCATAATTCTTACTCATCAAAATATTTCTAATTAAGTTAACTATACTAGAAACATCCACTGTAATTTTTAGTTTGATTTTTTAGTATATTATTTCTTAGATATCTATGTGATAAATGAGTTAAAAATATGTTTTATTCTTTTATTGATTGATTGAAGTTATTTAATATATATCTTATTGATGAAATAACTTAATATGTTCTCATGTATAAAAATAAATTTCAAATTAGAAATGATAAAAAAATAAAAAATTTACTCAAGAGATATATCATTTGAAAAAATAAGAAAATAAAAAAAATTAACAATTAAAAATGCACACAATAATAAACTCAATAGACAATTTAAAAATTATAAAAAAATAAATTAAATGATCTAAAATTGATTATCCTTTCTCATTCTACTTTTAATATATTAAAAATTGACTTCTAATTATTTATTTGCACTTATGGTCTTCTTTGACTGTCTCGAGAATGCAATACAAATATTTAGTTATTCCCTTCTCTTTCCTTGTATCTTCGGTCTTGCAATGCTTCTTGAAGTGTGATCCAATAAATATCTTTTGTTTTCCTCACTAACACATGCGTTTGTTATATTTGATCTGAGTGGGCCCACCATATCTACGTGTACTAGGTCTCTACTATCACATGACCCTAAATTTTTCCAAGATAATAATCAGGGATTGTTTAGTACGGGTTAAATAAGAATTATGAAAAAATTAAGTTGTTAGATAAGTTTAAGTAATAAAATTAGATGACAAACTGTTAAAATTACCATATTTGGTAACATATGATTAAGTGTAAAAGTTACTGGAAAAATATGATGACGTTGTTTCGTATGTAAAAAACTTGAATAAAATTATTGGAAAAGTTTGATAAAAACTTGGATAATTATATTAATTATATGAGAGTAATAAAATTATTGATTATTATATAATATTTTTTATCAAATTTTTATTTTTTATTGATTATTTATAGATTCTACTAATACACAAATTGTCTTATATATTTTATTAGCTACACCAATAAAATCAAATCAACTACTTTTTTACTATGCCAAAAAAAAATTTACCTATACCTTACAAATAAATTACAAAGCAAAATTGTGTACATATTCTATGCTGACAACTAGTAAAAAATCTTACTGATTCTTGTCGTATTTGTTAAAATTTTATCTGATACCACAAAATTAATTATAACATATAAAGTTTCCTCTTTTATATATAAAAAATAAATCTGATATAAATAATTATCATTCATGGTAATAATTAATATACATACATATACTTTTCTTCAGTAGATATGTATACCATGATTGTCAATTTCATTCTATTCCGGCTGGAACGGGTAAAATATCATGGTTCTGGCACAAGAACAAAATAGAATAGAGATACAAAATTTTCTTATATTTTTGTTAAATACACTCTAAAACAGAATATAATCACATCTTTTGCGCATGCTCATTCAAATTACTAATAATCAGCATCATAAGTTTTTTGACAGGAGTTTCAGGTTTCATCAGATAGTTCATGAAATTTCACACAACAACTTGTTTGGCTTGACGACCCTGATCCCCGAACATTTTGGGGATGTTCAATATCATATCAGCGATGATCTCCATGTTTTTATGTTGTTACTACAACACATTGCTAACTGATGTTAAGATGTAACATCTAGCGATTTCATCATAACACAACCAAGAAGCATAGACGTCATTTTTCTCTTAAGTCGATTCAACAATAGGCTCAATGGGACAAGGGGTGGTGAGTACAAACTTGTGCATTTCTATCGTCAATACGATATCAAGATTGTGATTTTAATCCACGTAATTTTCACCAGTGAGTTTGTTTGCATTCAAGATTGTTAAAAGTGAGGACAACGACATGACTACTGAAAAGAATCAATAAGCAGTGTAAATAAATACTTAATTATTTAGGAAAGTATGATGCGTGATACAAATACTTAAATATTTAAAAATTTGATAAAAACATATTTCTTCCACAATGTTATGAACAACAATGATAGCTTGTCTCATCTAGGGACAATGACCAAGCTACCTCTTATTGCATCGAGACTTTTCTCATTTGGTTAACGCTTCTCAAGATACCACTACATCTAGCTCAACCAATCACCAATGGTTTTGGTCACCTTAGCCCCATTAACTAGCTCCTATGAGAGATTCCAATGTACTCCAGTCTAAGTGTTTAACCAACACATCGACTTTAAATGTTGCTATGTACTAACGGTCCGTCTAGGGACGATTCCGCCTCACCACTTGCTTTACAAGCTTTAGTTTCGCAAGTAACTCGATGGCTTAAAGTAACACGATTCTCAAGTTTCTCCCATTGAAGAGAGGACCGCTAGGTCAGTTTCAAACCATTCCTCGTGTCACGATCAAGTTTGCGTTTGGGACCTTGGGAACGTTTCAACTTAAACGAGCCTCCCATTTAGTTTTTAGAAAAAAATGGTTTTTTCTTTGTTTTTTCAAAAACATAACTCTTTATAAATTTGAATAGAAAGTTTTAAAAAAATTATAAACTTTCATAAAATTTAAATCACAATTTAGAAATTATAATTTTATAAAATTTGCATTGTATTTAAAATTATAACCTATTATAAATTTAAACTATAATGATGCATGTACATGTTATATGGTAATTTGATATGAGCATATTTCTATTCCTATATGACATGTTATATGAGGATGCGGGATTAATAAAAAATCATACATAAAAAGTTAATCTCTCTATGGCTCCTAATTACGCCCATGAAAAGAAAAAAATACACTTGTCTTCATAGCATCTATAATTATCTCCTTCTTCTTTAAGAAGTCTCACTTCCTTGTAATCCTTTACCAAGGTCCAGTCCCATTTTCAAAATTCAAATTTTAATTTTAATTTTAATTTTCAATAATTTTCACTTTGGTAAATAATTAGCAAGAAAATTAATAAATTTATTTATTTTAAAAATAATTATAAAATAAATACTAATTAATCAATGTTGAAAATTTATCAAATTAAATAAATTTAAATTTCAGGACTGGAATGGGCTTGGTATGAAATCTCAAGTCCCTGCGAATCATTTGGGCCAAGCAACCCTTGCTGAGTACAAAACCTCAATAGGCTTGGTAGGTCTGCGTCAACTCAAGGCCCAACAGGGTCTTAGGCACGCTAGGGTTTCCAAAACCCTAGTGCCACCCCCTAGGGTTTCCCATACCCTAGTGACTGCGCGACAAATAACGAATGACGACGTACGGCAACGGGCAACGGCAAGTGGCTGATAAGTGCGTAAAAATACATTATATTCATTATTTAAATAATAAAATTTATGAAAATAAGAGATTAAATATGATGTTTTATGTAATTATTTCACAAATCTTACATTCAGATATTTATTTTGTTTTTAATATGTTTTCAGGTTACAAAAATAAACAACTTGTAAAAGAGTTCAAAATAGTCTAAAACTGTATGTCTTCAGCTGCGTCCAAGTCTCCACGTGCCACCTTATAAATTTTAAAATTTGAAATTTGAAGATCAATTCAAAATTTGAATTTCAAATTGAGCATCAAATTTGACAGATTTGCACAGTCAGAGATAAACAAACGTTACATGATGATCCTGATTTTCTACAATTCAAATCTTATATGGTTGGAAAGATAAGAGATTAAGATTTCATTTGAATATTTTTCAATATTTTTCTGATCGTCCCAACATGGCAAAAGGCGGGATCAAATCTGATTATGATTTTAAATCAGTGAGGGATTAAGATAAAGATCAAAACCTTAGCTTATCTCTGGTGCTAGAATCTACCATCTTTTCTTGAAGTTTGAATTTTAAATTCTTCTCATGATAAATGACCAAGAGTCCTTCTTGTGCTAGAGTTCTTAAAAGGATAATTTTGCTGACTTTGAAGATGAGAGATTCAAGGGAGGATTTTGAGTTATTTTTTAGTTTAGAAGAATGTTTTTTAGTATCAACGTATGTTGCTAATTTATTTATTTGGTTAGGGGTGATTTCAAAGCCTTAGACGTGGTTATTAGTTAATAAATTTCAGAAATTTTCTTTCATCTCTCTTTCAATTATGTGTATATTCTTTTAATTTCATTATCTTTAAATTCTTTCTTGTTTGCTTGGATGCGTAACTGGGTGAGTATGTTAATAATTTTATTGTCAGTTTAGAATTTTGATTTGTAATTGTCAAGGCTTTCTAAATAAAAGTAGCAAATTATTTTCAATGATTATGAGATATTTTCGTTTGATTACGTAAGGAATCTTACTCAAGTTTTATAAACTGAACGTGTGTGTTTGTAGCTTGATTCAACCCATATCTTTCTTGATTTTTTGCTTTCATTAAACTAAATTTAGAGAACTTGTTCTAGGTTGTTTAATGGAAAGAGTTTAAGTGAAGAACTTGTTTTACTTAACGACAAGGTAATGAAATATCAAGATAATCAAACTTGTGATTGTTTTAAGGTTATTAAATTTGAAAGATTGAGAAAGTTATTTCTAAATATTGACTATTTTCATATTTCTAGAGGTGAAGAATGAATCATTAACCATATTTCTTATCATATTCTTAATTCTTTAAATCTATCTTTTCTTAATTCCACTTTCCAAATTTATCTTCCTTTGATTTGTTTACATATCAAACAATCTTCAAATCCCCCCATATTTTTTACTCATATTATTTAGAGTGTCTTTAGCGTGTCTACAAGTTTTCGTTTTATTTTGTTGAGTCTAAGTGGGATTTTTAATCTCATTTTATTTTTGTTTAGTGTAAAGTATTGTCTTTATCTTGTGTCAATAACATTTAATTAGAAACAATCTCCCGCAGGAATGACTCTTGCTTGCTACCATACTAAATAATGATCATATTTATTATAAGGATTTAAGTTGGTACCCTTTTGTGCGTACCAAATTTTGGCGCCGTCGCTGGGAATTGTTTTGCCTAATTAATTTGTTTTTTTTCTTTTGTTTTTATTTAGCCTAATTAGTTTTTCTTTTTAATTTTTCTGGGACTTATGCATGAATATCTGAGCTTAATGGAGAAGTAGTAGATCAACAGCTTGAAAACTTCCCTTTTATCTAGTTCATCACAAACGTCCATTCTAGAGATGGAGATGGAGATTACGGGTGAACAAAGGAAGCTCTAACTAAATGAGCTCGAGGAATTCAGAAACGATGCTTATGAGAACTCACGAATCTACACAGACAAAACTAAGGCTTTCCATGAAAAAATAATTTCAAGAAAGAGTTTTGTTATTGGACAAAAATTTCTATTTCATTCACGCCAGGTTACGTTCTTGATGGGTTGGTTCTTTTGTTGTTACTAATGTTTTCCTCATGGTGCAAGTGAAATTAGGAGCTTGAAGACGAACAAGGGGATCAGATTGAATGGACATCGACTCAAGCCTTACTATGTGTCCTTCGTAACGCAAGATGTGGAGAATGTACCTCTCCATAAACCTGAGTCTCTTGACGGATAAATGTGGTTACAAGTCAGGCTGAGGACACTAATGCAAGCACTAATTGGGAGGCAACCCAAAGGATGGAGGGCACGCCATACTCATATTTGATCCTCCCTTTCCTTTTCTTCTCTTTTTAACTCTTTTCTTAATTTATTCTTCTAATGGGATGAATTGATGTTACATTGGGGACAATGTAAGAATTAAGTGGGCCGGGGGGGGGGGG